>JASAND010002556.1:0-116619 GCA_030248195.1 Trissonchulus latispiculum
TTTTCATTGTCTGAATGGGCCTAGTGTTGCATGTATATTATTTGAAGATTTATTTTTGCATTCAGATGTTCATTTTCTTTTTAGTTTTTTATTTAGTTTAGTTTTTATTTTAGAAATTAGTTTTTTGAGTCTTGAAAGCTGCTGAAAAAGGTTTTCGTATTTTTATGTAGTTTTGCGCTTTCTCTACGTTTTATCAGTCGTTTAAGGTGGATGGTATCCTTTTGTGCAGTGCTTTTGGGGTGATTTTTTTTAAACTCTACAACTTTCGCAAATTTGGGAGTTGGAAAAGCTTTATGCATCGTTTTAAAGCTTGTAATTAGGACATTCGTATGAGCTTGCGAAACTAGCGAAATCATTAAAAAAAGCAGCAAACATTTGTAATTTTATTACGACTTAATATAGACCAAAAATGTTTGAACATTGATTTTTCAAAACTGCGGAACCAGACAATTTCTTTTTGCGCTATCATAGAGAGGTCATACGGGTCGGGGGTTTTTTTTTGAGGTTTGCTAGTATCACTAAACGGTTGAGAAAATTCGCAAAATGCACGGAAACACTAAATTTTTAAAATTTTGCGCTAAATTTTCTCGAAACTGTGAACGTTTTAGCCAAAACAAAGAAAATCTTCCCTCCGCAATATAGTACGAATTCCCATTTTACCGAAAATCTCCGGAATCATCGAGTAGTTTTTGAGAAATCGATGTTCAAAACAAAATAACCGCAGTGTTGCCAAAATGGTTTTCCAGCCAAGTCTAGCTGAAGGCAATGAAGTCCGGCTAATAGGGATTCACAAAATGTGCATTTGGACGCTGTATCGATTGAGTATAAATGGAAGAAAATTGTTCGCAAGGTTTGGCTGTATTTTTGAAAAAACTGATTTCCTCGAAAATGGCCATTTTTTGACCCTCAAAATGGTTTTTTGCTTATACTGAATTACTGCAGATAGCTGTAGACTTACTACACTGGAGATAGCTGAAAGGATGTAAAAGCAAAAATGTTCATTTTTGTATCCTTTTTCTAGCCATAATAGCCAGTACCGTGTCTGGTCTACCTACTGGAAGCCTAAGGCCAAAAACCAAAACTTTCATATCTTTGGACTAAAAATCCGGGACTGGTCCCAGAATGTCAAAGAGCACGGAAATAGGTTATTTAGCAAGTTTTAGCTATTTACGTAGAGGATTAAAGTCGTATGGGTAAAAAATGTTTCTAACGTTTCCACAAAAATGCTTCCGATGATATAATTAGCGGAAGAAAGTCGCTAAGTGGTAATTTTTATAGTTCTTTTAACGAAATCAAATTAGCTAAGCATACCGGAAAAATTAACTGAATTTGCTTGAAACTTAAATTAAGAACGCAAGAAATTGCGTAAATAAAGTCAGGTGTATCATTGTTATGTGGGAAAACGTCTATTTTTGCGACATACCCATATTAAATTTAAAAGCTATACTACTATCCGTCGGCGTAGTATGTTTACTCTCTGAGAACCCATCCACCCTTCCCCCCCAGAGACTTCTATATTTATATTTTACGAGCATATAACTAGAGTTGTGCCGTTAAGAAATTTGCCCAGCCGGGCCCGGGTCCTGGCCTTTTGAACTGACCGGGCCGGGAGACTCGATGGCCCGGTGTAGGGCCGGGCCGCCCGGTGAAGGCCCGGTATACAAAAACAGTGCCAAGCAATAGTTACTGCTATTTATTACAACATAGACAACTCCTGGCAGCTTAAATTTGACTTTCTAGTGAAGATATTTTGTAAAAATCTCGAAATATGCACAACAAAAATTTGACCGGGCCTCGTCGGGCCCGGGCATGGCCCGGAGCCCGATGCCCGATTCAAGGCCCTGGCACAACTCTATCTAAACTATCTAGCACAAGCTTATTTCATTGCGACGAGTATATGCATACAGTGTCTTATTCATATAAATGCAATTTGGCCGTCTCTCTAATTTTATTCTTACCTTTCCAATTTACAATTCTAATACTATGTAAATGGTATATGAACTTTATACTTTTTATTGTCTTTGTATACAGTTACAGCTTCTATGAGCTAGTCTTAATTTTGTAATTTCATAATTGCATTGAAATCGATGTCATTTGAATGTATCGTTTAGGATTTGCATTTAGCTAACAGCATAGTTTATAATTTGTATACTTGTTAGTTATAAAGAAGAGGTTTTTATACATCACTTTAAACTGTATAGAAACATCAAATACTCTCCTTTGGGGAAGGTGTAGGATATTGCTGACGTTCTGTTTGGAAGATGGCTAAAATAAAGGGATGTTTTCTGACGACTGATTAGCTTTTGCTCCCCTGGGATTGTGGGGGCGGGGGGCCCATTCTTCGACTGAGTTTAAATTTCCGTAATCGTTTTCGTAGGTACAGTTAGGGAATCTCTAAAATTTGATAGCGTAGGATAACTCCCTGTAAAAGGGGGAGGCAATGTCAATATTAGCATTAGTTCATCAGGAGCACCGCTCCTCATTGCGGAGGAAAAGCTAGTGTTTTTGTTTTACAACATTGTGATTAATAGTAAATTAACTGTAGATAAGTTGTGTTGTCGTCCCGTTGTTGTGGTTCAGTTGGTTAGGATAGCATTGTGCAGACTTCTACTTTGAGTACTGGGATCGTTTCCTGATTACCCCCCACCTCAAAAATTCTTAAAACGACCAAATGAGCAGAGCTAAAATTTGGTATAGGTATGTTTTCGACCTCGCTGAGTTCAAATATCGCAAAATTGTTCGATTTCACAAAATTCGATTTGTTTCGATTTGCAAGAGGAACCAAAAAATTTTTGTCTTCGTTTTTGATGAAAAGCTGCATATAGGGGTTCTCTGGGACGCTGAGCATGAGTCTGAAATCAGTTTTTTGATTCAGCTTTCCGTTAGTTCAGGATAAGCTTACAACTTTAGCTTATATTGAGCTAGCAGGAAGCTGGATCGAAAAACTGATTTCAGATTCGTGCGCAGCACCCCAGAAAATTCGCTATATGCAGCTTTTCATGAAAAACGAACACAATTTTTGGTTCCCCTTGGTCCCCCCTTGCGAATTGAAAAATTCGAATTCTGCGAAATCGAAAAATTTTGCAATATTTGAACTCAGTGAGGTCAAGACCATACCGATACCTATACCTAATTTTAGCTCATTTGGTCAAGTTTTAAAAATTTTAGGGGTGGAGGTAATCTGGAAGAGACCTGAGTAGTACAGCTCTTTAAAAACTTTTGGTTTTGGGAAACTCAACTTTTCCGCAAAATTCGCGAAAGGTGGTGATTTGAGTAATTTTGGAGACTTTCGCTTTGATCCTTCACGAAAAAAGAACTTAATTAAAGCAGAAATTAATCGTAAGGTAGCTGTGCTAGTATTCGCCAAAGTAAAGCTTTTCATGAAAAATCTTCGTGAAGCTGGCCGAAATTGATGAAAATTGCTACCTTTCTCGAAGTTCGCGAAAACGTGAGCTTCGCAAAAACGTAATTGTTTTCAAGAGCTGTGCTGTGGTATGAGCAAAATGCTCCTTCTGCCAACAATTACATAGTACTTTAACGTAAGGCTGTTGTGTCTGTGTGGATAAGGGAAATTTTAGTTTGTTCTTAAGTTTAAGGTTTCTGTTATGGAAAACAACAATTCTTAATTCAAAATTAAACTTGGTTCGATTGTGCCTGGGCCTGGGTGGCTCAATCGGTAGGCCGTCGGTCTAGTTAACCGAAGATTTTCGGTTCGATCCTCACCTCACGCCCGAATTCTATTGTAAAACCTGTAAAACCTACCTCTACGAAGGCGCGCATACTGACGACAGAATGTAAGATGGTCGATAAATCAAATTAAAAGGTGTTTAGTTTCAATTAAATAAATTGGATAGATTAATTATAAAATTTGTGCGAGGCAGCTATGACATTTCGCACTAAAGATGGTCATGGCAGGCATCAAAATTTAAACAGCAGCAATTGGAGTGAAATTTAGCATATACACCTTCGTTGTAGTTGTATTACTAAAACAGGATCGGTTGATTAAAAATCCATTTCAGGACTGCGTTATAATTTCAGGATTAGGCTCAGTCAAGTCATGGTTTAGGATCGGGTGTCTAATAGTGTTGTGCACCGGCCCTGTCTGGGCCGGCCAAGAGCAGGCCGGTCGATGAAATACTTGCCGGTCGGCCGATCGGTGATGCTTTCTACGTCGTATTGCCATAAACTGGCGAAATTCTGTTGTTATAGGCAACAAGTATTAACATGAATAGTATCGCCTGAACTCCTGAATTGACATTGATAAATTTTATTTTGGTTAACACCCACTTGATAGATTGAGATTTTTTACGGTACTTCAGCTAGTCTTGCCGAAAGGCCGACTTTCTGAAAGCGTTCGACGGCCCAACCGGCCAGAAATGACCGGCTGAAGAATCGAGGGCTAAAAATGGTCGCCAGGCTGACCTTGAGGAGGTCAACAACTCTACAAATCAGTATATTGAAATGCAACAGCTTGATTTAAAATCGATCTACTGGGTGAGATTTGATAAACCGCTGAAATATAAGACAGGCAGTAGTGTTGGGCGTTGGCCTTATTTTTCGTCGGCAAAGCCAATTGGCTTGGCCGGACTTCCGGCGTTGACCGGCCACGGCCATTGCTCGGCCAACAGCTAACAGCCAACGGCCAATGACCGCCCAACGGGCGGCCAACGTGCTCTTTTCAAGCCCAGATGGGAATTTTTCCTGCTCTCGAAACATTGCCATTTTGCTGTTTTTTTTATTTTAAATCGATAGAATTGGAGCCAATTGTCCGACAAGTTTTCGGATGACGGCCGACAGCCAACGCATAGCTCCAGTGTTGGCCAGCCGTTGATTGAACCGGCAAACACCCGGCACTATTGAATAGTTGTGATAATTTTCCGATAATATTTGTTTTCAATATCAGTCTAAATATGCTATCTTGGATTTTCTAAAAAGTTCCGTCCCTCCGTATATATATAGTTAACCCTTTAAAGGTCACATTTTAGTTTTGTGGAGGAAAAATTATTTTTCTCATAAATGTCAGGTCCCCTACTAATAAAAATGTTGTACAATTTTCGTTGGACCTTGCAGGGGTAAAGCTACAATCCATATCTCCTGAGATATGTGTTGACCTTTCCCAAGAGTAGTGTATTTCTCAGCTGAGTATCAAGTTTCACCCAATCGTAGTCTTGTTCATCGTTTGCTAAAAGATAATTGGTTTTTGCAGTGGCGGAGCATACAATATCTCAGGATATGGAAACCCATAAAGGGTTAAGCTTGAAACCTTTCACTCTTCTTTGTGCGTATTATGGACTAATAATATTCGTTGATACATTATGCTAACGTGGGTACAATTAGCCTGAAGCATTCAACACGCTTGTCAGTGTTATGCAATAATAATATTCGTCGCTGTACGTATGCTGGCGTGGGCGTTACATTGGAGTAATAATGTAAAGAAATGGGTCAAGTCGGCCTTCGAAATCTTATTACTTGGCCGGCCAAGCCAATTAGCCCAGACATTCTCGGCCAACGGCCAATGGCCGCACCGGCCAACGCCCAACACTAACACGCAGGCCGACCGTTCATCGGCAATTCAGCGGACAGCTGGTCGACATGAAATTTCTGGTCTGTCGACAGGCCAACATGCCGAATGCCGTATACGAATGGCCGGTCAACATCAACAACTGTTTTAAACATTCTTGAGCATAAAATTACAAAACTACCATTTCTAATGGAAAGTCAGTGCTTGGGGCTGAATTCTAGTTTCCATATAATGGATAGTTATTTTAATTTAGTGATTCTTTTTTAGGTACATATTGTTCGATGCAGCCAAAATCAAGCCCAAATTTGATGAAACTTTTCAAAATAAGTTCTTTCAGCGTTCCTGCACCACTACGCAATACTGCTTCAAAATTCGACATTTCCGTTCAAGCCAGTTTTTGTTAATTTATGGCACATGGGCAGCAGCTGCACTCATGACTAAATGTTAGGTTCCACCAAATCTAGCTAACATATAATTGCACTAATTTGTAATTACATTCTAATTAAGGCTTTCCCGTTGTTAGTTAGCTTTTAATAGTAGTCAGGGGTACGATTACCATTGTGACTAACATCGGATTAAACTCTAACTAAAACCAAGCATGCTACCTAAGCTTATAATTGCTTTGCTAGAGCGCATCTGGGAAAAATCTTGATTTATTTAGAGATAAATCAGATGTTTTAATCATGATTGAAATCACACTAACTTGGTGCAACAATAACAATCTGACTAAAATAAGATAGACTAGCTAGAAGTCAATCATCGTTAATGTGACCGGCTATATAATCATTCGGGAATCTCGTTGAGCTCTGCAGTTTTGCTTTTGAATACATCTTTCTTATTTTTCCCTATCGCGAAATATGGTTAATTTCTCGTATGGGTCTCAAAAGCTTGTCATTTTTGCTGAAATTTAATATTAGCTTAATTATAATTAGCTATATTAATATTATTTTATTTTAGCTGTATTTAAGCTAATTTTCCTACAAAGAAGAGTTATTTTACACTAACTACTAAGGGGTCCCCATATTTGATAGGCGTATCAATTGATATAACAGATGCCCCTCGAAAAATCACTGGTTTCTGCAATAAATCCGTAAGATTTCACTCTTTCTAAATAAGTACAATAATTTTGGAAAACCAAAATTACCTTTATTGTATTCATTAAAAAGAGAAAGTGTTTACATTTTGGATAAAGATGGCTTTCCAACTCAAAGTAACGATTGGGTAATAATGGTTTACAATTTGTGTCTCTAAAAAGAGTGAAACGGGGTTGTAGTGTATCAACAGAGTAAGAGATAGCAACTTGATGGCTTGCTGGTTGCAAAAGATATGGCTGCAAGTTGGTAGGCCACCATAAGCACAGGCATAGTTCCCCCCCAAACTCCCCCCGAAATTTTCGACCAAATTTACCACCCCCCAGATTTGTTGACTTACCCTCAACCAACTTTTGACTACCCCCCCCCCCCCGAACCCCCCCAGCCCCAACGATTTTTGGACCCAAAAAGTTAGCTAAATTTGGTCGAAGAATGGTCATTTTTTGAAAAATTTTTCTAAAATTTTGACCTAAAATCGCTTTAAAACGGTGCAAAAACGCCTAAAACGTTAAGAACAAGCCTTATTTTGATGAAAAAAGGGCTAAATTACAGAACATTTTGCATTTTTTGGCCACTTTTCGAAGTTTCTGAGGTCCGAATTCGGGGGGGGGTTGGGGGGGTACCCCCATCACATTTCGGAGGCAGTGGCGGATCCAGGGGGGGGGCCCGGGGGCCCGGGGCCCCGGGGCCCCCCCCTTTGCGATTTGGGCCCCCTCCTTTGACATTCCGGGCCCCCCCTAGAAAATTTTTCAGCTGTTTATAATGCATATTTCGAGTGAAAATTAAGCATAATTTTAATAAATTCCACAAATTTTTAAAAAATTTCGCCTGCGGCGCACTTATATATACTTCCGTGCTGCTTTATTACGTACTTAATTCTGTGACAGAACTTCTGTTTCTTAAGGTGTCTTCTATTTTGTTTCCTTTCTTGTTTTGTAAGTATATAATTAATTGTACTCAACGCTTTCAGTTTATTTCATGACTATATACCGGCTTATATATATATATATATATATATATATATATATATATATATATATATATATATATATATATATATATATATATATATATATATATATATATATATATATATATATATATATATATATATTTATACATTTGAATTGCTGAATTTTCCACGATTTCAAAAAATTCTTCAACTTCTGGGGGGCTCCGTCCCCCAGACCCCCCGTTTCGCACATTGTCTTTGTTGCCCTTGTAGCTTGTCCTCTTTATTGCCACCATTCATTGTATATATATACTTATACTATTTTACTGCAAGTTTTTCACTTCGTAAGTTACTATATATATACATGTACGTCTCCATTTTATTTCTTTAATCTTTTCAAAAGTTTGCATGACGGATTTTTTTCCAATTTCAAAAAATTCTTCAACTTCTGGGGGGCTCCGTCCCCCAGACCCTCCGTGTGGTTCTTGTGTATATAAATTCTCCGTGCTTTGCTTCACTCACGGGATACAGTTGTTTTCCAATTGGCAAGTGAACTAGCCTTTCCATACACAATATTTTCTTGTAAAAATATTTTGTTCCTGGAAAAAGCAAATTTGCACCACCCCCCCCAGGAAAAATTTAGTTACCCCCCCAGAAAAATTTTTCAGCGGGCCCCCCTTTTCAAAATCCTGGATCCGCCACTGTTCGGAGGTCAGCCAAGATTACCCTCCCCCCCAGACCCAAGGTTCCAGGGAAACTATGCCCTGGGGGGGGTACTCCCCCCAAAATTTTCGACCAACTTTACCCCCCCCCCCAGATTTTTGGACTATCCCTCCCCCCACTTTTGGTTACCCCCCGAACCCCCCCCAGCACTTTTTGGGGTCAAAAAGTTAGCTAAAGTTTGCTAATAAATGGTCATTATTTGAAAAAATTTTCTCAACTTTTGGCTTAGTTAAAATTGATTTAAAACGGTGTAAAAACGCCTAAAACGATAAAAAGAAGCCTTGTTTTTGTTTCGACAAAAAACGCGTTAAAATACAGAAAATTTGCGTTTTTAGGCCATTTTTTGAATTTTCTGAGGTCCGAATTTTGGGGGAGGGTTCGGGGGGGTACTCCCCATCACATTTTGGGGTCGACCACCAAATTTCCGAAGTTAACCCCCCAACCAAAATTTCCAGGGAAACTATGAGCGTAGGTGTAGTGTAAGGTGGGGGGGTCGTCCCCCTCCCCCAACTGGGGGGGGGAGGGTAGTCGCGCCGCAGGCGCGAAAAACTGCCAAAAATTGGGTATTTTTAGAGTAAATTTTGCAAAAAGTTTCAAAAAAATCCAAATTTTTGGCTTAAAGTGTCTATTATTGCGAGGAATACACATTTTTAACTGTATTATGAACTTTCTGACTCATTATTGACCTTATTTTGGACTTGGAAACATGTTGGCAATCAAGTTTTCGAGTTTAAAAACCATGTCTAATCTCAAAATCACTACATTGTTGAATGTTCATTGACATTAGAAACGGCTGAAAATGCGATTTTTGGCATAAAAATTGAAAACATTTTTGGGGGAGGGTTGGGGGGGGGGTTTGGGGGCATAGGTGTGGCTGGGCAAAAAATCTGGGGGAGGGTTCCGACGGAGGGTGGGGGGACCAAAATCTGAAAATCTGGGGGGTCGCCAAAATTTGCCATGTTGGGGGGTCCCCCCAAACCCCCCCCAACACACCTATGCTGGGGGGGGGTCTCCAGAGGGGGCCCCTCCATAAAAGTTTCGGGGGGAGCCCCCACGCCCATCCCAAATCTCCGTTACACCTATGGCCATAAGGCCAAGGCGGGGGGCATAGGTGTACCTGGGGGCGAAACCCCTCCCCCAAATGGAAAAGTGCCGATCCCACCCTCGAAATTTTGGAGGCAGACCCCACCCGAATGGCCAAATTTCAGACCCCACCCACCCAAATTTGCCAGACCCCACCCTCAAAATTTTGCCTCAAAATTAGTAAAAATTCGAAATTTTTTGGAAAAATCCAAGATTTTTCGAACAAATGAGCAAAAATGAAGAAATATCGTTGATTTTTAGTTGGAAATATATATATATAACGCTTTTTTAGCAAATTTGCGATTTTTTCTGAATTTTTGACCAAAAAATTTTTTACCCTCCCCAAATTCGATTTTTCCTAACCCCACCCCACCTCAAAACGGCTGACTCCACCCACCCTAATTTCGGCTACCCCCTCCCCCAACGTTATCTCAAGGTACACCTATGGCGGGGGGGTAGCCCATAGTTTCCCTGGAGCTTTGGGTCTTGTGGGGGGGTAAATCTTGGAAGGTTGGTGGTCAACCCAAGAAATGTAATGGGGGGCACCCTCCCCCCCAACCCTCCCCAGAATTCGGACCTCAAGAATTTCCAAAAATGGCCAAAAAATACCAAATTTTCGGTATATAATTTTGCCCTTTTTTCCTTCAAAATAACGTTTTTAACGTTTTAGGCGTTTTTGCACCGTTTTAAAGCGATTTTAAGTAAAAATTTTCCAAAACATGACCACTTTTTATCCAAATTTATAGTCAAGCGGGAAAAAACCCACTTTTCAGATTTTTGGGCAGAACTTTTTACTGGTTTGAGATATTGAAATACTGACTATACAGAGGCCTAATCGTAAGCTTTCTTATGGGCTATAGAACACCTCTCTAGGGTGCGCCGTTAGTGAGAAAAATTGTCCCAAACTGGCGGGAAAAAACCCAATGCGGGAAAAACCCACCCCGAAAATTTTTTGGCAAGTCGCCAGGAGCATTTCTAACCGTTCCAAATGAAAAAGTACAACTGCATCAAAAAAATATATATATACCGATGGCCAGGCGTAAAACCTATACCAATTTAATCTATAGGCTCTATTAAACAAATGTATGTATTCGTTTGACCTTTCCTGCTAATGCTTAGAAAAATTTTCAATTTTGAAAAGTGGGTTTTTCCCGCATGTGGGGTTTTTCCCGCCAACTCTAGGTCACCCCCAGGTCGCACCGGAAGGGTTAGAGCAGTGTGGCATATATCATCATGATGCGCAACAGATGCCGTACACATACATACAATCCGCTTTGATCTAAGTCTTTGCAGTAGTTCAGGGTGGCCAGGCAAAGTTTGACAAATTTCGGTACTTGGACGGACCAAAATTTTCGAAAATTTCAAAGTCCCAAAAAATTGGCTGGGAAGCAGTGGGAGCGACAATAATACACCCTCCATGGTTATTTTGGATGCTCTTCAAGATATGCTATTAAAATCCTAGATAGCTGATACCGGTAAGCCCACACTGGGGGTGGGTTTTTTGCCGCATTGGCGAGTGGTTTTTTTCCCGCTTGACTATATATACATGCTAACTTTTTGGGACCAAAAATCGCTGGGTGGGGTTCGGGGGGGTTGCTGAAAGTTGGGGGAGGGTATATATTTCAAAAATTCTGGGGGGGAAATTGGTAAAGAATTGTGAGCCCTCACCCATTTTCTCAACCCCCCAAAAATTTTTGAGGGGACGTCCCCCCCAACCGGGTGGGGGGCAGTCGCGCCGAAGCTTCGAAAACGGCTAACAATTGGGTATTTTTAGCTTAAAGTTTGCAAGATTTTTCACAAATGGCCAAATTTTTGGCTTAAAGTGTTTATCATTGCGATATATATATATATATATATATATATATATATATATATATATATATATACACGTTTTAAACTGTACTATGCTGGCATTTTTTTAGGGTTTTGAAAGTGGGGGGGGCTTCGCCCCCCCCCTAGGGAGGGGGAAGTGGGGGGGGCTTCCGAAAAGTGGGGGGGGGGGCGAGCCAAATCTAAAATATACCGAAATTTTTAGCGAAAAATTAGCATTTTTAAGTTAAAAACGCAAAAAAATCGCTGTTTTTCAGCTTAAAATGAGCTTATAAGTCCATAAATTAGCTACAAATTGAGAAAATTTTTGAAAATTTGACCTCAAAAACCTAATTTTTTGACACTTTTGGGCGACCCCCAAAAAAGTGGGTGGGGGCTTGCCGAAAAGTGGGGGGGCGAAAGTGGGGGGGGCTCCGAAAAGTGGAGGGGGGAACCGAGATAGGGGGGCCCCCCCCCCAACCCCCCCCCCACTAAAAAAATGCCAGCTATGGCCTATGGGTTTTCATTCAACTATGGCATTTTCAGCCGTTCCCAATGCCAATGAACATTCAACTATGAAGTAATTTTGACATTAGACATTGTTTCTAACTTCGAAAACTTGATTGCCAACATGTTTCCAAGCAGGTTTTTTTATTTCGTTTTCGACCTTTAGGACAAATGGCCTCAACGACCAAAATTTGTTAGGCCATCTCCCAAAAGCTTTGGGCCATCTAATTCTACAAATTTTTCAGTTTTTCGCATCATTGCGACGAAATTAACACTTGAATGGTTATTAGTAAGTACAAATAGAGAACGTAGCCAGCTGGCGCAGTTCCAGAAATTTTCATAGGGGTCGCAGCAGCGACCCCTATAATATGTGTCAAAAGTCCCTGGAGACACCATAAAATAAGCTGCGCAGAGGCTGCGCAAAATCCTGCGCAGATCCTGCGCAGATTTCATGCGCAAATTGTAGAGCACATCGAGTTTAGTATGTGTGCGAAGTTTCAGCCCCGTATCACTTTCCGTTAAAAAGTTGCGCCCCGGACCGGTTATGGCGGCGATGTTTTTTTTCCGGTTTCTCCTATTTAATGGTCGTATTGTCCTGACTTTCCGCCTCTTTCACGTAATCTGCAGCGGAGGCCGGACCTAAAGGGGTATAGGGTCTGGTAGTACCCCATGTGCCATTTAAGAATCGCTACTTTTTTTGCGCCGCAGGTGCGCCACAGCGCCGCAGCGGCGCCGCAAAGTCGGCTCAGGGCGAAAAGTGACCATTTTTGTGGTCGCTGCGCAGCTCGAACGTTAAGAGCTGGAGCTGATTTCTTTTTATATTCAGAAACTACATATATTGAACTAACTAAATAGCTAAGTCTCGTTTCTCTATCACTTCCCATGCGATCACAGTGGCCGGTCAAAAATGGTGAAAATTCGAAAAATGAAAAATCGAAACTTCTCGCTGTGTATTCAACTTAGAAAGCTCAATTCTTTCATACAAAGGTTTTCTGGCACGGCGAATTGATTCCCGTAAGCAGTTTTGCCGCCGGACCCACCCATATTGCTGGGTTGGTTCCACTTCGCTGTCGGGAGGGTCAAGTCGGTACAGACTTCCAAGAACACCATATAGGACTGTGCATAGCCTCTCAAAACTTTGTCCATTGGGGTTTTCTGGTGCGCCCAGCTCATTTCCGGTGTCCGTTTTGCCGTCCGACCCACCCATTTTGCTGGACTGGCTCCACTTTGCCGTTTGAAGGGTAAATCGGGTAGGGGGTCAAGTGGTCAAAAATAAAATTTTTCAAAAGTGGTCAAATTTGGTACCAAATGAAAGCCCAAAGTGAGAGCTGAACAACTTTTGTCATAGAATTGCATGCTCAAAGTGGCTGTAGAGTGCTGTGGTAGGGTGGGGGTGGGGACTTAGGCGATTTTGGGTCAAAAATTAAAATTTTCAAAAGTGGTCAAATTTGGTACCAAAGCCCGCATCGAACTGAGCAACTTTTGTCATAGGAGTGCGTACCTAAAGTGGCTGTAGAGGGGTGGGGTGGGGACTTAGGCGATTTTGGGTCAAAAATTAAAATTTTCAAAAGTGGTGAAATTTTGAGTCAAATGAAGGCCCGCATCGAACTGAACAACTTTCGCCATAGAACCACCCACCCAAACTTGCTGTGTCGGATTTATATACTTGCTTTCTCAACCGGAATTTAAACGACAGACGTAGGCCCAACACACATATTATCCCCTTTTGTGCGGAGCATTTTTGTTACTTGTTAGGAAGTATATAAAATAATTTATATAGTAAAAATACCACTTTTTCACTTAAAGATTAAAACATTTGACTGCGTTTTTGTCGAAAACTTTAGGCCAGATGACCTCAACGGCCACAATTCTTTAGGCCATTGGATCGAAAATTTAGGCCATGGTCTTAGCTGTGACCTAAATAAAATACCTTGTTTCCAAGCCCAAGCTAAGGTTAATAATGAGTCAGAAAGCCCATAGTATATACAGTTATATAAAAGCTTGTATCTCTCGCAATGATAAACACTTTAAGCCAAAAATTTTACATTTTTGAAAAATTACCAGAACCTAGAACTAGTAGAACCAGCCCAGCAAAATAGGTACGTATATACGTCGGACGGCAAAACGGATACCGGGAATGAGCTGGGCACACCAGAAAACATCTATAGACAAAGTTTTGAGAGGCCAGGTAGAGCCTACTATGGACCTCCAGGAAGCGGTTTCCGACTTGACCCTCCCGACGGCAAAGTGGAACCAGCATAGCAAGATGGGTGGGTCTGACGGCAAAACTGACTGCGGGAATCGATTCTCCGTGCCAGAAAACCCATGTATGGAATATTTGAGCTTTCAAAGTTGAATAGATAGCGGGAAATTTGATTTTTCATTTTTCGAATTTTCGCCATTTTTGACGGGCCACTGTGGTCGCTAGGGAAGAGATAGAGACACGCAACCTTGACCGTTAGTTAGTTTAGTATATATATATACTTCCGCAGCACTCTACTGCAGCGCAACTAGACGCAAACGTCACTGCCAAGAAAGGAGATTTATACGGCATCATTTCCAATGCTATTCTGCACGTGTCTGCAGAAAGTCAGACGATTGCAACTTTTTTGTTTAGCTAGTTATAGGCCGTGCTGTACTTCCGCAGCACTCTACTGCAGCGCAACTAGACGCAAACGTCACTGCCAAGAAAGGAGATTTATACGGCATCATTTCCAATGCTATTCTGCACGTGTCTGCAGAATGTCAGACGATTGCAACTTTTTTGTTTAGCTAGTTATAGGCCGTGCTGTATACTTCCGCAGCACTCTACTGCAGCGCAACTAGACGCAAACGTCACTGCCAAGAAAGGAGATTTATACGGCATCATTTCCAATGCTATTCTGCACGTGTCTGCAGAATTTCAGACGATTGCAACTTTTGTTTAGCTAGTTATAGGCCGTGCTGTACTTCCGCAGCACTCTACTGCAGCGCAACTAGACGCAAACGTCACTGCCAAGAAAGGAGATTTATACGGCATCATTTCCAATGCTATTCTGCACGTGTCTGCAGAATGTCAGACGATTGCAAGTTATCTGTAGCTAGTTATAGGCCGTGCTGTACTTCTGCAGCACTCTACTGCAGCACAACCATGTAGTAACATCGTAATAAGTATACGAAACCTATCTATAATAGTTTGTCATGTCCTAAACTATCTGTATGCCGAATTTCAAATGCCAGTGACAAATGAATAACTTGTTATCGACGGTGCTGTGTTTGGGGCAGCACATACAGCACGGTGGAAGCTAGAGAGTGCGCCAACCAACATAGCTACAGTTCCCCCTTACTACAGACACTACTATCACTAAGTTTCATATGTTTAGCCGTTTACAGTAAGTCTACAGACAGCGTGCTATGGTTGCTGCATAACAGTACAGCACGATAGCAGCACAGCACAGCGCTGCGACTATGCTCATCGTGTTCAGCGACCCCGATAACCCTTATATGCGTCCAACTATATGGCCCAAAACAGCATATTTAGGCCTATTTTTGACTATTTCCTGTAGAGTTGGGACTTAGAAACTTTTACGAAATGGCCATTTGGCCGGACCAACTTTGTGCCGGCCGCCTGAACGATCCCGGACAGATATCGAAAATCGCCCTCGTTATGACACGCTACCTATCCCAAAGTTTCTCATGCAACAAGCCGCGTCTCTGTACCTTGTTCCCTGAGCCCTGTAGCCGTGACACAAAATTGGCCTTTTTTGGCCATCTTAGCGGTCAGGCCACCTTTGGCCGGCCGCACAGGTGGCCGGCCGGGCCGGGCAGCGGAAAATTGTCCAAAAGGTACGTTAACACAAATACTACTCTCAGAAAAACCAAACTTCACCGGCTGAAAATGCCCACATCGTTCAGTTAGTGAGTTAGACTAAAACGGCTTCCCCAAGCGTGACTTACACGGAAAAAAAAAACAAACGGACCTAACTTGTCCGGAAGCGAAAATTTTCAAAGTTGAAAATTTTGACCAAAACTTTTTTGCTACTTGTTGTACTCGTCGTGCTGATTCCAGCGATACCAAATTTGTCTAGTTTGGTTGAGTATTTAGCTGGCACGGTGCTCGAACGGGTCTCTAAGGGCCGCGCTGAGCCTTTTACACCCATATTATAGGGGGAGCGCTATCGCGCCCCCCTATAATACGTACATAAATATTGAAAATGAAATTAGTTTTCGAAAGGTGCATACCAAAATAATTTTTGAATGTGTGGTGGGCATGAATCATATTATACATGAAAACATGGAACATGTTAATATATAAAGTCAACAATTTTCAAAGAATTGTCCGAGATTGAAACAGTGAGAAATTATAGAAGTCAAGCCCATTACGGCTGAATTAATAGTTGCTTAGTCTAATGAATTATTTAATTAGCTTAAATTTTATTAGCATTGGATGAGTTCACCCCATATCTGCAATCTAAATATGCATTGGATAATTGCGATACAGACCTGCAAAAATGTATTGCTATTTCCGAAAATAAATTTCAAGAAAAACTTTATTAAAACATTTTTAAAATTCATTCAGAAATACTAAAAGATTTGAAAACCCCAAATAGTTAATGGTCTAAATTGTTACACCTTGTTTATGAGTTTACAGATGTTTTATTTAAAATAACCCAATTTAACCTATTCATTCATAAAAATGTAAATATAAATATAAATTAATTCAACATAAAATATATACATAAAATATTAGTGTATTCAACATAAAATATATACATAAAATATTAGTGTATCTAATAAAATATCAAGGTCTAGTGAAAAAATTAGTTTCAACTGAATACTAAGAAGATAACAGAGGGTCTGGGGGCAACAGGCCCCAGTAAAAGTCAGACACTTAACACAAGAAAATTGCTTCTACAAATTAATTTAGAGCAATCTTGACATTTATATCTTAGTTTCACCAATAAATTTCCTTTGTTTCGTTAATTCAAAAAAAATATCCGGATCCGGATGGTTTTGCTGCCGGATCCGGATCTGCAATATCCGGCAGGATCCGCATCCGGATATCCGGTCGATCGCTGAACCGATTTGGCCATTTTTTTGAAACAAACTGGATTTTTTGGGAATAATTTCGAATTTTTCCTAATTTTGAGCGAAAATTTCGAAACTTTGGAGGGTGGGGTCTGGCAGATTTGGGTGGGTGTGGCTGGGATTTAGCCATTTGGGAGTGGGGTTTGCCTTCAAAATTTTGAGGGTGGATTCGGTACTTTTCCATTTGGGGGGAGGGGTTCCCATCCCAGGTACACCTATGTCGGTGAATCCGTTAAAAACGTGTATTTCTCGTAATAATGAACACTTTAAGTAAATAATTAGGACATTTTTGAAAAATGTTGCAAAATTTGCCCTAAAAATACCCAGTTTCTCGCGAATTTTTCGTTCCTTTTCCCCGGTTAGGGGGGGGCGGGGCCTCCCAAAAGTTTTGGGGGTAGTTTGGAAAAATGGCTGGGGAAGGGTTACCCCCCAAGCCTCCTCCAATTATATACACCTATGCTTCAGGACAACCTTCAAAATTCGATTTGGTTCCAACTTTCCGAAATTGTAACAATATATACACCGTGAAAGCAAAAAGCACGCCGTGCATAAAAGTAGTTTTTGCGTAAAACTAGGTTTACGCAAAGAATTTTGCGTAAAACTAGGTTTAGGCAAAGCCGTTGCGTAAAACTACGTAGGTTTACGCAACGAAATTTGCGTTACATTGTTTAAAATAAATTTTTCCTAAGAAATTTCTAAAAAGTTGGTGTAAACGCTCCAATTCATTATAAAAATATTAGCAAGCATTTTTGCATTGTGAATTCTATATAACGTTTTTGATTTTTCCTTAATATTCTTACGCAACGAAATTTATAAATTGGGGTTTTCCTAAGAATTTTCAAAGAAGTTACAGCAATCTATCAAATTAGCATAAGGACTACGAATTATAACACCATTATGATCGATATTATATTTTTCTCCGAAATCTTGCTGCAAATCGAAAAATAATTACAAAAGTTAAATGATATAAAATACAGGACTGCACCTTAGGGGCTGAACAACGACCACAAAACGACATTTGCCAACAAAATAACTATCATCTTGTGCTCCAACAAAGCGCTTAGAGACAAGCAGATAGAAGCAAGCTGTTGTTTGCAGGAGATAGATAGATATACATATATATATACACTAGTGCATTAGTGATGTTTTCTGATTTATTTATATTTTATATGGTATTGCAGAATTGACCGGTCCAAATTGCTGCAATTGAAATGTCCAAATCGCAAAAATCTCCAATACCGAAAATACAAAAACAACTGAAACACTAATGTACTGATTTAGCTGTTTTGGGGCCTTAAGTCAGATGCATCGACGCGTTTTTGGCTCATTTGTTCTTTTTTCCATGTATCGGGAATAGTCAAGCGCGGGGGCGTGCTCTGTGCTCGCGCCGTTATGCTTTACTTGTACTCCTGATTTACAGTAACCTATGTACAGTCTTTGGTAACATATATGGTGAAAAAGATTAAACTATTGAAACTAGATGTAGGAACAGCACGTTATAAATATGATCACTGAATCATACGGATAGGGGGCGAGCGCTAATATAGCAAGGTTCACAAAAAAATCACCCCGAAAATTCACAAAAAAATCACCCACCTAGACGGCTAACAACAAGGCGCAGCCTGAAGTTTTTTGCATGGTAATATCCCAACCCTAACATATGTAAGTTTGGCTGCCGAGGCCCAACTCCTCCGACTAGGGTGCCCAAAATAGTCGACCCACCCAAAATCGGACCCTCGGACAACTCCGGACCAAAATTGAAATTTTTGCTGGTACTCACTATGGACTTTGCGCAGCTACCCCATATTATGCATGTGACATGTCCTAACTCTAAGCTATCCAACCATATATTGGATTCCCTGCCATGTCCTCTGGGTTCGCCACCGGCGGGTGATTTTTTTTTGTGAACAAGTTCACAAAAGAAAAATCACTATCAACTTTTTATAAAATGCCTCTGGGGCAACCGCTAGGGTAAAACTAATGCCAAATTCGAGCTCAGCTACCCGGAAAACCTATATAGAGCATGTTTTAGGTACCTCAACCCCCTTCTGACAGACGGTCCGGCCGATGGACCCGGCCCGGACCCTCCGGACCCAGGGGGTGGTCAGGATCACCTATCTGGGCAAACGCTACCTAAAAACTAATGCCAAATTTGAATTCTACGCACCGAAAAACCTATATAGGCGAGTTTTTAGGCTTCTGGGACCTTGAAATAAAATTTTTGGTCAGTCACGTGACCCCGACCCAGGTCACGTGACCCTAGGCCAAGTCACGTGACCATTCCAGATACGAAATTACTCCGCCAAATTGTTTGTTCTGTGCTTACTAGAGCAATAGAACACAAAATAAGTGGATTCCTAGCTTCCTGGTATCAATAATAAAGGTCAAGCACATTGGCCTGGGTAGCCACTTTGGACCCGGGGGCCGAGAACCAAAATTCGAAGTTCAGCCTGTGCAAAAAAAACTTTGGGGTCCAAATTTTTTTACATAATAACACTATGGACTATGCTCTATTTATGCATGAAAAGAAAAATTTCCTAGCTATATCCTGAGATCAGATCCGGTGGTGATTTTTTTTTGTGAACAAGTGATTTTTTTTGTGAATTCGTTCACAAAAAAAAATCACAAAAATTTTTTATTACTCACGCTACATGAGGGCTACCGGCATGAAATTTGCACCATATGTAGAGGGGGTCACTGCCGTTCCATACGTACCAAAAGTTTTTCGATCGGACTTCATTTGCGAAATTGCCAGCAAAATTTCGATTTTTGATTTTTTTTGTGAACCTTGCTATATCTTCTGTAGAGTTGGGACTTAGAAATTTTTCGTAAATGGCCGTTTGGACCGACTAACTTTGGACCGGCCGCCAGAACGGTCCAGGACCTAAATCAAAAATCGGCCAACGTTATTACACGCTACCCATCCCAAAGTTTCTTATGCAGCAAGCCGCGTCTCTCTAACTTGTTCCCTGGGCCCTGTGGCCGTGACACAAAATTGGCCTTTTTTGACCAAAAACGCCGTTTGGCCACTTTTGGCCGGCCGCACAGGTGGCATGCCGGGCCGGGCAGCGAAAAAATATAGCGCGGGGCACATGGGACCATATCGGCATTCAGAAAATATAAACCTTTCCGGCTGAAAATGTCCACATCTTTCAAACACCTCTGCACAAAATTGCATTTTTCCAAGCGTGACTTACACAGAAAAAAAACAAACGGACCTAACTTGTCCGGAAGCGAAAATTTTCAAAGTTGAAAATTTTGACCAAAACTTTTTTGCAACGTGTTGTACTCGTCGTGTAGATTCCAACGATACCAAACTTGCCGAGTTTCGTTCAGTATTCAGCTGGCACGGTGCTCGAACGAGTCTCAAAGGGCCGCGCAGCGCCTTTTACACCCATATTATAGGGGGTCGCTCTCGCGCCCCCCTATAATTGGGTTCGTTCCCTCCATCTAAGATTTGAAAATCCGCAGCTGGAACAAAAAGCTACGTAACATTGGAACCGAAATTATGACGGATCATTCTGTGCATAATCAAAAGTACGAACCTGTCTAAAAGTTACATATTTTGGAATCATATTATAGCATATTATATGCAAAAAGCAGGATCAGATGGTAGCGAGCTGAGATAACAATACATATATAACAGAGTGTAAACAACTCTAAAACATGTATATATATATATATATATACTAGGGATCGGCCGGAGCAAGGATTTTCGCTCCGGCCGGAGCCGGAGCCGGAGGCAGGTTGACTCCGGCCGGAGCCGGAGCCGGAGCCGGATTTTTTCATTGTCAATCTTTAGGCTGAAAGTCTTCAAGGATCAATATTTTTAGGCCATTACAAAAAATGGTTATAAAAATATTGTTAATATTTAAGGATTAAGTGCTGTTGTATATTCATATATGCGTTGTTAAGATGGCTTTGTTTATTTGCTATATAAAAAATCCCTGTAATCACTTTTAATACATAGGAGAGGAGACCTCACTCTTCTAATGGACAGTAAAAATGACTAAAACATTCCATGTTTATATATTGCTGTAATGCAGTTAGAAGGACCTATGAATGAATTCAAATGTTATATACAATGATATTAAAAATAGAAAAGAAAGCATGAATTCACGATATTCTTATAAAGAATTCTTAGGATACGTATAAATAAATAATAACTTGATAAAGTATAAATAAACGCATAATTAAACGCAGACTGGGTGTCTAACTTACTTTCGCAGTCAGAAATAAAATCTAAATTACAAAAACCCGCGCCGATGGCGCGAAATTTTTTGGAAAATTGCCATTTTTATTTTAAACGGAGTAAAATTTGACGATATAGTTCAATATAAATTAAATACGAACAACAGTGTTAGGTGCTGGGCAGAAACTCCGGCTCCGGCACCTCTGCCTCCGGCTCCGGTTACCCGGAGCCGGAAGTCGTAATTCCGGCCGGAGCCGGAGCCGAAGCCGGAGCCGGATCCGATCCCTAATATATACTGTATTTTTACATGAGATTCAGTAAAATGTGCGCACGCATAGGCGTGTTAGAGGGGGACCCTGACCAAAACGACAAATTTTTGCTCCCCACACAAGATTTCGCTACCCCCACCCCCCCCCCCCGGATTTGTGGACCGAAAGTGACAAAAAGAATCGAAAATTTAGGGGGTTTTGGCAATTTTGGCAGAACCCCCTCCCCTCCCTTCGTCCGAAACCCCCCATTTTTGGCTCAGCCAATCTTATGCGCGCACACACACCAGGAGGCCTCCGCCAGTTTTGTGGTACGGGTCTATATAGGCTAGAATCAGGGTTTTTTCAAAACGACCAGTGGGCATTTTAGTGGGCAAATTTAGGATTGAGTGGACAAATTTAGAGATTGGTGGGCAAAATTACAAAATCTTGCTAAGCGATTTTTAACCTTAATTTTAACTTTGCTTTAATTAATAACGTGTTTTATTCCATACCATCTGATTTCATGTCGTTTGCTTTAGTTGTGCCTTAAGCAATCTTAGTTTTTATACAATACAGGGTTCTTATATATACATATTAACACACATTAAAACAACAGCAGGGGTAGCCCCCCAGAACGAACGAATTTTCAAATTTTGATCTTTTTGCACATGTTTTGAGTCATAGTTTCGATTTTCTGTAGTTGCACTTTTTTATAAATACAAACTTTGCAACATTTCGAGGAGACATATTTAGAAATAGACAATAAGTGAAGTGAAATAAATTTAATCAGATTATATACAATTTATATAAGTAGTGACACAGGAACCCCGGCGGGGGGTCTGGGGGGCGGTAGTCCCCCAGAAAAAACTGAAGATTTTTAAAATTAGCAATAAAACCGTAATAGAAATGTTCACTTCCTTTACTTCTGTGGTCCAATTTTTTAGTGGGCAAACTGCTGGGCAAATTTAAATTTGAGTGGGCAAACTTTTGGCCGAGTGGGCAAATGCCCCCAATTTTGCCCAAAAAAACCGTGGCTAAAATAGACTATTCCAGTCTGGTGGGAAAGGGATACAGCCCCAACCAGCGGAGCCTTGCGCGTTGCATATACGTACAACCGCCGACAAAGGAATTCGCTAGTGACATCTGACATATAGTTCTTCTTTTCGAATGCCATCACTTCTGTTAACCCCGAGGATGCTGCGGAGGCATTGTCTTTCAAAAAACCTCCAGTTTTTGCAGATCAGAACTCCTTACAGTCCAGGTTTCAGACGCATACAATAGCAAACAAAACGATGGCATCAAAAATTCTGAGTTTTGTCTTGGTGGCTATTTGCCGCTTAGACCACAGACATTTGTAGAGTGGCCTGAATACTGCAGCTGCTTTGGCAATTCTTACATTTATTTCCGCATCCAGACTAACTGTGGAATTGATGTTACTGTCTAGATAAGCAGTTTTCAACTCTTTCAACAAGAGAACCATTTATACCACGACATTGCTTTGTCTGAGGTCGGCAGCAACAGGAGCTAGGACTTTACACTTCGAAGCGTTCAAAAGTAGGCCAACCATTCTACCCCAGCCATCAACACGGTCCGTTTGTTGCTGTAAATTAGCTTCAGAATCTGCCAATCTGCCAGAACTACATCATCTACATACTCCAGGTCTGCGACCACTGTATCTATAGCCATAGCCCATGGGGGAAAACCCACTTTTCGGATTTTGGCTGGAACTTTTTGTTATAGGGGCTAGCAGAGAACTCTATATACCATTGCTTATTGCTTGCTTATCAGGAGGCCAGGGTAGGATACTCCGCTGCTCCAACGAGTGAATCAGTCATCGTTATCCATTGCTGTCTGTCGGTGGCGATGTCGGTCAAGATATTCTTCCAGTCAGATGGCCAGGAACGGTATATATATGCGGTGAAGGTTTAGTCCCGCGAAATCTTTCTGCGCTGTCCTTTGCCAGGTAATGCGGACTCCACCACGTGGGCGTTTCCAATGGGGCAAAGGCTCTGCCATCAGCGTACGTCTAGCGGGGAACGTAGGATGGCGCCGCAGGACGTGACCCAAGTACCGGAGTCGACGTCTCAGTAGTTCTGATTTACAGAGCGAGGAAGGATTGATGCGCCTTGTGATATCACGATTAGAAACTCTGTCTCGATAAGAGATTCCAAGCATTGGCCGCCAGCAGTAAAATTCAAATGCCTGTAGCGGGGAGATGTTATTGACCTTAGCAGGCCATGTTTCGCAGGCATATAGCAGGACAGGACGAATCGCTGCAAAGTAGACTTTTACCTTGATGCGCAAACTCACTTTTGGATCCTTCCACAGGCAGTTCTGTAGGTTGTTGAAGGCGCTTTCCGCTTTGGCAATTCTAGATCTGATTTCTTGAGTGGGGCTACCGTCAGCCGCGACAAGGCTGCCCAGATAGCAGAACTGGTCTACACATTCCAATGGCTGTCCCCGCAGGAGGATAGGCGCCAGATCCGCAGAGCATGGCCGAACTACCTTTGTCTTTTCAGCGCTGATGAGCAGCCCGACTGAGGAAGCATAGTTGTCCAGCCTGTCAATCATTAGATTCAGGTCAGCGCTAGTTTCAGCTAACAAAGCGATGTCGTCGGCATAGTCCAGATCTGACAAGAGTTCCCCAGCATCAATTCTTATTCCTGGAGATCCTTCCAGGGCCTTGCGGAGGACCACATCCAGCACGATGTTAAATAACAAAGGTGACAGCAGAGCACCCTGTTTCACACGGTGTTGACTGGGAAAAATCAGTCAGGTTTGTGCCAACGCGGACAGCGCTATGGCTCTGGTCGTACATGCGCCTTATTAATGACACAATCTTGTCCGGCAATCCGCAGTACGACAAGATTTCGTACATTCGTGGGCGGTCGATGGAATCAAAAGCAGCTTTAACGTCTACAAAGGCGACGAGTAGAGGCTGCCTATACTCGTGCCTAGTCTCCATGATTTGGCGCAAGGCAAAGATTTGATCTACTGTGCTGCGGCCCGGTCTGAATCCTTCTTGGTTCTCACGGTGACAGAGGTCTACTGCGCTACGGATTCGATCTAAGATTACTGCTTCCAAGATCTTGTACGCAACGTCTAAAAGAGAGATACCCCTGTAATTCTTGCATTCCGTTTTACTGCCTTTCTTGAAGAGTGGCACCAAACTGGCATTTTTTTAGGGTTTTGAAAGTGGGGGGGGCTTCGTTTTTTTTTTTTGTTTTTTTTTTTTTTTTTTTTTTTTTTTTTTTTTTTTTTTTTTTTTTTCTTTTCCCCCCCCCCCCCCTAGGGAGAGGGAAGGGGGGGGGGCTTCCGAAAAGTGGGGGGGGGGGCCAGCCAAAAGTAAAATATACCGAAATTTTTAGCGAAAAATTAGCATTTTTAAGGTAAAAACGCAAAAAATCGCTGTTTTTAAGTTTAAAATGAGCTTATAAGTCCATAAATTAGCTAAAAATTGAGAAAATTTTTGAAAATTTGACCTCAAAAACCTAATTTTTTGACACTTTTGGGCGACCCCCAAAAAAGTGGGTGGGGGCTTGCCGAAAAGTGGGGGGGGGGGCGAAAGTGGGGGGGGGGGGCGCCGAAACGTGGAGGGGGGAACCGAAAAGTGGGGGCCCCCCCCCCACCCCCCCCCCCACTAAAAAAATGCCAGCCAAAACAGATTTTTTCCAGTCGAAGGGTATGTCTTCAGTCTGCCAGATCTTTTGGACGAGATAGGTCAGCTGACTCCAAAGTGCTGGCCCTCCAGCTTTCAGTATACTGGCATTTATGCCATCCTCGCCGGGAGCACTTGAAGATTTCATAGATATTATAGCCTTCGTGACCTCGTTTTCTGTGGGCACTGCAAAGGATATGTCCAAAAAGCCGTCGAATGGAGGTCGAAAAGGGGTTGAGCGGGGCTGGGACGGTTTAGAAGAGCCTTAAAATGTTATATATATATACCATCGTACGTGGCGTATATACCTAGAACTTTCTTTTAAGCCCATTTGCACTTTTCTAGGTTGTACCGTTAGTCCGGTATAATGCAAAAAGTAGCGGGGAAAAACCCAATGGGGGAAAACCCAAGTGGGGGAAAATAAACCCACCCCTCACAGGTCTTAAAAATTGATGTAGCGCGATTCTGACACTTCCTGTGTAAAATTCAACTTTTTTAGTTAATATGAATCAAAAAACCCGACCTAAGTAGTAGGAATCGACCGGATATCCGGATCAGGATCCTGCCGGATATTGCAGATCCGGATCCGGCAGAAAAACCATCCGGATCCGGATCCTTTTTTCAGTTAACGATCCAAAGGAAATTTATTACCGAAACTAAAATATTAATGCCTGGAGCGTTCAAAATTAATTTCTAGAAGCGAATTTTCGTGTTAAGAGTGTGGCTTTTACTGGGGGCCAGGCGCGTAGCCAGGGGGGGGCGAGGGGGGCATGCCCCCCCCGAAATCGGAGGCGAAAGGAAAAATTTGAGCACCGAATACGATGTTTCCAAAAAAGTTTCGCCTGCGGCGCTAATTTTCTACCAAAATACCTCAAAAATACCAGCTTACACTTGAAACCGGCCGCCACAGGTTACGTTTCAGCAGTAATTTCTGAAAAATTTTGGCTTGCCCCCCTCCGAAACTTTTTTCTGGCTACGCTAGTGCTGGGGGCTGCCGCCCCCAGGCCCCCGTGTACCTTAATATTCAATTGAACCCGAATCAGTAGACGTTGATATTTTGCTAACTAATTTTTATGCATGTCAGGTTAAATGAATTTTGAATTTAACCATAATCATATGTATATATATATTATATATTATATATGTATGTTATATATATATTAATATGTTTTTTATAAATAAATGTTAAATAGGTGCCCCTGCGTATGGTTACTTTCCGACATCTATAGACAAAAATTTAACAAATTTGCATTTTCAGACCCCTTGACCTTTACCGTCAGACCCACCCATCTTGCTGGACTGGTTCCACTTTGGCGTCAGGAGGGTCAAGTCGGAAACCGCTTCCTGGAGGTCCATAGTAGGCTTTACCTGGATCTCAAAACTTTGTCTATAGGTGTTTTCTGGTGCGCCCAGCTCATTCCCGGTGTCCTTTTTGCCGTAGGACTCATCCATCTTGCTGGGCTGGTTCCACTTTGCCGTCGGGAGGGTCAAGTCGGAAACCGCTTCCTGGAGGTCCATAGTAGGCTTTACCTGGCCTCCGAAAACTTTGTCTATAGGGGTTTTCTGGTGCGCCCAGCTCATTCCCGGTATCCGTTTTGCCGTCCGACGTACCTATTTTGTTGTGCTAGTTCCACTTTGCCGTCGGGAGGGTCAGTCGGGTGATAGGGGTCAAGTGGTCGAAATTAAAATTTTTCAAGTGGTCAAATTTGGTTTCAAACGAAAGCTCTAAGTGAGCTGAGCAACTTTTGTCATAGAACTGTGTACCTAAAGTGGCTGTAGAGCACTGTGGTGGGGTGGGGTGGGGACTTTGGCGATTTTGGGTCAAAAATAAAATTTTTCAAAAGTGGTCAAATTTGGTATCAAATGAAAGCCCTAAGTGAGCTGAGCAACTTTTGTCATAGAACTGCGTACCCAAAGTGGCTAACGATGTTGGGTCAAAAATAAAATTTTTCAAAAGTGGTCAAATTTGGTATCAAATGAAAGCCCTAAGTGAACTGAGCAACTTTTGACATGGAACCATCCACCAATATTTGCTGTGCCAAATAACGTCACGTGCCTATGAAACTTTTGTCTTTACTTCTTCAATCGGAATTTAAGGATATACCTATTTATATTTATTATATATTTAAAGGATATTTGAAGGATATATATACGATACAGCTAACACACACACACACACACACACACACACACACACACACACACACACACACACACACACACACACACACACACACACACACACACACACACACACACACACAAACACACACACACACACACACACACACACACACACACACACACACACACACACACACACACACACACACACACACACACACACACACACACACACACACACACACACACACACACACACACACACACACACACACACACACACACACACACACACACACACACACACACACACACACACACACACACACACACACACACACACAAACACACAAACACACAAAAACACACAAACACACACACACACACACACACACACACACACACACACACACACACACACACACACACACACACACACACACACACACACACACACACACACATATTATCATCTTTTGTGCGGAGCATTTTTGTTACTTGTGTTATATATTAATATGTTTTTTATAAATAAATGTTAAATAGGTGCCCCTGCGTATGGTTACTTTCCGACATCTATAGACAACAAGCAAAAGTGTCTGCAAAAGTTTAAGAGATTTTGCGGAACATTTCATTAAATTTTAGGCCTGCTGCGCAGAACGCTTTCTTTCTTGTTATCCCTAACTAGATTTGGTTAATGGTTAATGGTAAATTACTAATCTTTGCAGTCAGAAGAACTAAAAGATTGAAGTCATTTAGTTTTAGTAGATTATAGTGTAGCATTGTCGGGTGATAAATTCATGGAATGCCTTTTCAATTTGTTGCTTAACTTCAACTATAGAAACTATTTCTTCAGGTTTGCTAGCTACAAAACCGTGGAAACATATCTAAATGGTAGAATCATCCTGATTCATATAAACTTGTCTTCTAATGTTACACTCTTCTTTTGAAAACTGGTCTGATTCAAAATCAAGACAATTGTTTACATTCCAGTTTCTACGTGCAAAATATGCCGATCCTATCTTAAACCACGTAACACACGCTTTTATGCATCCAGCGTGGATTTATGTTGGAGTCATGCTAAAATCGTCCACTGAACAAATTTAAAAGACCTGCTGCGCTGAGGCGCACCAGGAAAATTTAACAAATTTGCATTTTCAGACCCCTTGACGTGTTGGGTTTTCTAAATTTTAAGTTGTGCTTTTCTGAATTTTTCAGTGATCCTTTTAAGAAAATGGTTTCCTTCAAATTCTCGGTAGTAGCAAAATTATGAAAATTGTTTGTTTCAAGCTATATAAATGTTTAAGTCATTTGCAGCATTCAAAAAAAGAGAAATTGTTGAAACGTATTAAATTCACTAACGCATTAAAACATTACCAAATCCACAAAAAACCCAATAAACATTAACAAAATCAAAGAACAAAATTTTAAAAATTTGCATCTGTTTTGATGACTATAGATCCGGATTTGGAATTTTGGAATCCGGAATCCGGCAAAATTTTGGATCCGGTCGATCTCTACTAAGTAGCTTTTTCTGAGATCTCATGTGCCATTGAAAATGTAGCATCAAATGGACAGGTTTCATAAAGTTTAACACATAAACATAGGGCAATTTTTGGAAAATGCTAAAAACGATGTATATATATAATTTGATAAAACTTACGTACTATTCTAACGTGTAGAGAATGGCTTTTACTTACAATTGGCTATTAAAAGTCCCAATTAGACCTAGCAGCGAATTTGTACTTTTAGGGTTTTTTGCCTCTAGCTCCCCAGGTATTCAAAATTGCCCAAATCCGACGGCATAGGATGACGCAGCGCCCTCGATAATGCTGTGCTATAGCCATGAATTGTTTCTCTGTTAAGTTGGCAAAAAATTTTTCAAAAAAATTTGGGTGGGTTTTCCCCCGCCCCGTTTGGCAATGTGCCAGGCTAAGGGTTTATCGGATCAGTCTAATTTTGGCTATGTGAAAAGAGGAAGAGTTGTCATCATTGCAGATATTTGCAAAAGTTTTCTTGCCCAACCAAGTCAAAAGTTACATAGGTCCAAACTTTTTGGTTGGACCAAAAAGTAGGGATGCACCGGGGCCTGGCCCCGGCCCCGGCACCGGCAAAATTTTGAATTTTCAAAAGTCAAAAAGTGCTACAAATCGTTTGTTTTCACGCCGATATTAACGAAAACAAGGATAGTAACGTTTGTATATCGAAAATTATTGCAAAATTTAAATTTTCCAGAAAATTTTTGAAAATTTTCGAGTTGGACCCCCAATTTTCAGGCCAAGGTGGCCCCGGCCCCGGTAGTGGCGGCCCCGGTGCATCTCTACCAAAAAGTAGGTGTCATTTTCAAAATGTCAAAAAATGAGCAGGAGTGAACATAGGTGTAATTGGGGGAGGTTTGGGGGGGGGGGTAACCCCCATAGTTTCCCTGGATTTGGGGTTTAGGTTTGGGGGGGGGTAAATCTTGGCCGACCTCCGAAATGTGATGGGGGGTACCCCCCCAACCCCCCCCCAGAATTCGGACCTCAGAAATTTCGAAAAATGGCCAAAAATGCAAAATTTTCTGTAATTTAGCCGGTTTTTCGTCAAAATAGGGGATGTTCTTAACGTTTTAGGTGTTTTTGCACCGTTTTAAAGCGATTTTAGGTCAAAATATTAGAAAATTTTTTTCAAAAAATGACCATTTTTCGACCAAGTATAGCTAACTTTTTGGGTCCAAAAATCGTTGGGGGGGGGTTCGGGGGGGAATGTAGCCAAAAGTTGGGGGAGGGTAAGTCAAAAAATCTGGGTGGGGGGTAAATTTGGTCAAAAATTTTGGGGGGATACCCTCCCCGCCAACCCCTCCCCAAAGGAAACTATGGTAACCCCCCAGCCATTTTTTACAAACCAACCACCCCCCAAAAATTTTTGGGGGCCCAAGGCGCCCCCCCCCCCCAACTGGGAGGGGGGGGTAGTCGCGCCGAAGGCGCGAAAAATTGGCCAAAAGTTCGGATATTTTTCGGGTATATAACTTTTGCAAAATTTTTCAAAAATATCCAAATTTTTGGTTTAAAGTGTTCATTATTGCGTGAAATACACGTTTTCAAAAGTTTGACTCGATATTGACCCTATTTTGGAGTTAGAAACATGTTAGAAGCCACATTCTGGGCTAATTTAGGCTTATTTTAGAAAAAATTTGTCAATTTTCAAGCCCTTTTCGCATACGAATACTATTGACAGAAGCTTTTGAGTACGTTAATGTACTGTACATCAAAAAATGAGCAATTATAGCTAAAACAGTTAGGTATAGTTTAGGGGTCTATGCTCCCCCCCCCCCCAAACACACACACCCATAGTTTCCCCCGGGGGGGGGGGGGGTACTCCCCCCAAAATTATCGACCAACTTAACCCCCCCCCCCCAGATTTTTGGACTATCCCTCCCCCCACTTTTGGTTACCCCCCCAGCACTTTTTGGGGTCAAAAAGTTAGCTAAATTTTGCTAAAAAATGGTCATTTTTTGAAAACATTTTCTCAAATTTTGGCTTAAAATTGATTTAAAACGGTGTAAAAACGCCTAAAACGATAAAAAGAAGCCTTGTTTCGACAAAAAACGCGTTAAAATACAGAAAATTTTGCGTTTTTAGGCCATTTTTTGAATTTTCTGAGGTCCGAATTTTGGGGCGGGGGGTTCGGGGGGGGGGTACTCCCCATCACATTTTGGGGGTCGACCACCAAATTTCCGAAGTTTACCCCCCCCCAACCAAAATTTCCAGGGAAACTATGCACACACCTATGAAACCTTCTATGAATCTAATTAATAGTTATTTTTGATGTCAGTCGTGAGTCATTGACGATTTTCGCAACTAACTCCTTAGGGAATTGTGTCAAAAGCGTGCGATGATCGTTAAAAAGAAACGATTATCGCGAATTTACTAACGACAGCTTTACTTCACAATTGGCGATAATTCGCTTGTGTTCTACGATCATCGCCAAACATCCGCGATTGTCGCGAATAGTCACCTCATGACTTATCGCCAATATTCTATGATAATCGCTAAACTTTCGCGATTGTCGCGGGCGGCTTTGCGACAATTTCAGTTCTAGTTTTGGCGATGTTTCGCCAAATTTCTGCGATAATCGCCAAACTTTCGCGATTGTCGCGGGCGGATTGGCGACAATTTCAGTTCTAGTTTTGGCGACATTTCGCCAAATTTCTGCGATAATCGCCAAATTTTCGCGATTGTCGCGGGCGGCTTTGCGACAATTTCAGTTCTAGTTTTGGCGATGTTTCGCCAAATTTCTGCGATAATCGCCAAATTTTCGCGATTGTCGCCAGACGAATAATTGGCGACATGTCGCGAAAAGTTACTATTTTTTATGAATGTACTGTACCCCACTATAGGTGTGGCTGGCGAGAAAAGTGGGGGTGGGGGATCAGAAAAAAAGTAGGGAGGGGGGTTTGGCGAAAAAAGGGGGTGGGGGGTCGCGAAAAATCGATTTGGGGGGAGGGGTAAGAAAAATTTTCGAGGGGGACCCCCTGTGAGAGTGAGACCCCCCCACGGAGAGGCCAGACCCCCCTCCCCCCCTACCCGGCCTCAACTACTCCCCCCCCCAAGCCGAGCTCAAACCCCCCTCCCACCTAAAACTGGGTCCAAACCAAGTAAAAAATGCAAAATTTAAAAAAAATTTTTTTGCAATTTCTGAAAATTTTTGAAAAAAATTCGCAAAAATGGATGTAAATCAGCTATAAACAGCTAAAGATGGTTATTTATAGCAATTAAAAGGTAATATACGCAATTATAATTCACAATCTGGCCTAATTTAGGCATATTTTAGCACAAATTTGTCAATTTTCAAGCCCTATTTTCGCATACGAGATACGAATGGTATTGACAGAAGCTTTTCAGTACGTTTTATGTACTGTACATCGAAAAAGGATCATTTTAAGCTAAAAAAACTTGGGTACAGTTTAGGGGGGGTCCCCCTCCCATAGATGTGTTAGGGGGGGGGGTGGGGGGGGGGACCACCCCCCCACCAAAATGACAAATTTTGGCGACCCCCCCCCCAGATTTTCAGATTTTTGGTACCCCCCCCCCCCAGATTTTTGGCCAAAAAGTGGTCAAAAATGGCATAAAATCGAAAATTTAGGGGGGTCCCCCCACCCTCCGTCGGAACCCCCCCCCCCAGATTTTTTGCCCAGCCACACCTATGCCCCCTCCCCCAAATTTCGGATTTTGGTGGGGTCTCCCGAGCCAAAATTGGACCTTCTACTCCCCCGCACAACCCAAACAGGTGGTACACCCATAGGTGTAAGGTGGGGGGGGTGGGTTGGGGGGGGGGGGGTAGCCCCCCCCCCCAGCCTTTTTTAAAACAACCCCCAAAACATTTTGGGGGGGGACGTCCCCCCCCCCAACTGGGGGGGGGGGGGGGGTGTGGGGGGGTAGTCGCGCCGAAGGCGCGAAAAATGGCCTAAAATTGGGTATTTTTAGGGTAAATTTTGAAAAAATTTTCAAAAATGTCCAAATTTTTGGCTTAAACTGTTTATTATTATGAGAAATACACGTTTTTAACTGTATTATGGATCTTATGACTCAATATTGTCCTTATTTTGGACTTGGAAACATGTTGGCAATCAAGTTTTTGAGTTTAAAACCACTGTCTAATGTTAAAATTACTTTATGGTTAGATGTTTTTTATCATTAGAAACGGCTGAAAATGCGATTTTTGGCATAAAAAATGAAAAATTTTTTTGGGGGAGGGTTGGGGGGGGTCCTGGGGGGGGTTGGGGGGGTCGCCAGAGGGCCCCCCCAGAAAATGTTGGGGGGGGGGGCCTCCCCCACCCCAAATCTCCGTTACACCTATGGGTACACCTATGCCCCACCCCATTCACCAGAACCCTCCCCCCAACCCCCCATAAACAATATGAACGTTTTAAGCCTGACGAATGTTTCAGAAAATCTAAAACTAAAACTAAAACTAAAAATTTAACATTAAATACGACCACATAATGAATTTAAACATGTGTTTTAATTGGACGTTGCTCGCACTGATTAGAAAGAATAAATCTTAAGGAATCTGAAAATTTACATTAGATTGAGATCCCATCCTCCATGTTTCAGAAAGGTAAATTTTTGAACTCGCGTCAGCCTTCTTTCAGTGTGCGAATGAGACCTTCAGGGCCGATTGCGCCACTACCATGAAGCTAGCGCCTTTACCATAAATGTACAAAATTACGGATGTTCAGAGTAGTATTAATGTACAACGGCATAATTCGTTACCTATAATATCATTTAATGGCTAGGACATATAAAAATAACAGAGAATAACCTTGGGGTTAGTTCAAGGTTAAGTGGTTATTCTCCACCGTTAAGTGCTTTGTGCTGTGCGCTTTCTCTCCTTCTTTGGAACCACTTTGGAGCCATCCAGCTGCTTTCTTGCTTGGGACAAGTCCACCTAACTGCGAAAGTTAGCTTTCAGCTCTTCCCAAAAATTCACACATTTTTGGCTAAAACTATATACAGATATCAAAAGCCAAAAGGACATTGGCATATATGTTGTACCTCTATACCAGTTCTAAAATCTAGCATATATGCTCCTATATCATATATTATATACATTATAATATATGATATGGGAGCATATATGCTAATATTATGAGCAAAAATTAGACGCTGTATACAACTCCTATGCCTGTCATGGCAGCTCAATCCACGATTGCTCTGCTGTCTGGAACAGTAGCGACCTACATTCGAGGTCATAAATGTGTAATGAAGTGGCTAAGATTAGGCTCCAATTTCTTTTCGGCTGGACTCTGGTCCGTTTCGGTCTAACAAGACGCAAGCTCGGGGTAACAACCACTTCAAAGCACGGAAGGTCGGCACGTTTATCGGTGGAGATAAACTTAGGCACCGGATTCACAGAAGGTGATGTGTCCAAAACTGAGAATTCCCTGCGGCCAACCTGGGTGGGGTCTTGATCGTGAGTTCGTTTGGTAGGGGTTAGGCTCCGTTGATGTCGTTAGCAAGCGGGGTCGACACTTGCTTTCCAGAGGGCAATTCGGTTCAGTGACAATGAACTCTAGTGGATAGACCTTGATTGACAAATCAAGATCCGGAATCGCTGATTGCTGTCTTTGTAGGGTCCAAGGGGTCGGATTATAATCACTTACTTGTTCAGGGGTCAGATATGGTTCCAGAGTCCTGATCAGGATAGGTACCTTAGTTCACACGACGGACTATAAGGCACTGCAATTTATTGATACAAACCGCAAAACTTATTATAATAAGAACAACTGTGAGTACAAGCGTACAATTGATGATATTACCGCAAACAGTGCAAATGGCAACTTTACAATACAGGTATACAGTTAACAGCAAACAGTACGATAGTTTGCCAGAGTTGCCAGTACTCAGTTTACCCAAATTAATAATTATTGTTAGGGACAAGGTCTTGACTCTTTAACTCAACCAACTGATTCTTTCTTTCTTCCTCTTGTCGTAATCTACCACTAAACTCTACTGTGCGGTCCCTATATGCTTGTGCTCGTGCTTTAAGTTAAAAACTCGTTATCCGTCCTCCTTACCAAGGACAATAATATAATAATAACAATAACTACAGAAAAGGTACCTTTAACTAGATTAAAGTTGTTAGTAGTACAAGATTCTGGTCTGTGGGTGAGCCCGCAATGCCAGTAACAATAGCACTTTCGGATGCTGTTCGGTCACCTGGGGGGACAACGCAAGGGTCGGTCTGGTTGGGAGTTTCCTGAGAGCAGTTATGGTGTTAGTACAAGGTATGCTTATATTTAATCTCTTCTTTATATCTTCTACTTCCGACTGAATCGAAATTACCACGGAACTAGTTAGACCAACGACAAGGGGTGATAACCCCTTCGATAAGGCTGACGATTAGCTCAAAAAGATTCATCTTTTGAAGTGAGAGAGAGAAAGAATTAATTTAGAGTAGTGGAAAATAATGTCAAGTTCGCGTGTTAGGTTTCAGGTCCCAATAGTGATTCTCGGCGCCGTATTCGTGTTATAGTCTCTGCCTCAAACTTCGGATAATCGATCCAAACAGCCCTTCAAATATGTACCTTTCAACAACTGATTCCAATCTGATACACTTCTGGTTATGGGAGTCCTTCTTCGGACTAATCACTGACAATCTACTAATTAATAGGCACACTGATTCGAATACACTGGCGATCTACACGTGATTCCAGGCAGGACTGACTTTCGCGTTCCGCACCTGAATCAAATGGGTTAAAACCCATTAGTACAAGTTATAGGTGCGGGATTCGAACCCAGCAACCACTACTCACATTTTTGGCATTCTGAATAGGAGTTAGACTTGTGAACTTGAGTTTGCTGAGAAACTTGAAAGCTTGGCGAAAATATCGTAGTTTTTGAACAGTTTTGCCAATATCACTGTAGTGGAATTTAATTTTGGGACGAAATATTACTTTTCGGGCAATTTCTTGCACTCTTGTGCAAGAAATTGCAGTTACAACGTGACTTTGCCTTGCACGTCTTGCTTCTGTGCATCCCAGACTGGAAAAGTGAGATTGAAGCTATTTTGAGCCCTTTTCGAAACAGGCGGATATTAATTGTCTCGAAACGCGTAACGTTAATTTGTCTGAGCGTAATTGAATCTAGGACCTTTTGTTTTCCAGGCCCGGACGAGGAAGATGACAACTTCCTGCTTGTAACAACATTAGTTAATTAGAAAAGAGTCAGCACGTTTGCTTGACAAAAGTGCAATAGCTAAGTTTAGGACCTCCAACTTCCCGGGTCCTAAACGAGGAAGGTAACAACTTCCTATTTTAACAAACATCAAACTTCGGAAACTGACTATTTCATTGACCTTGGTAGTTTTGCCTGTATCAGAAAATGGTTCTGTTAAGCTATTCCTAACACCTAATTCCACTACGCTATTCATAACATCTACGTTACTACCTGTTGTTTCCTTCATTTCAGGTACCTTGTTGATTATTATTACTACGATTCACAAATTAACAGGGACGGTATTGTAACTTTAAAACTACCTTCATCGTTGGTCTTACGTACTGTTCTCATACATTTCATGCGGATTTTGCGAAAACAACAGTTTTTTTGGACAGGCAATGCATTGCTTTTGAGTGAAAAATCAACTATTAATCAACTAGAGAATCTTCCTTCATGCGATTCGTCCGCACTCTTGACAAAGAGTGACCTACGCGGACGAATCGAGGATATCCCTATTCCGACTGATAAGGACCTAATGCGGGGTTCCCGTGACCCTAGATCCCTAGTCTCACTGGCGTATTCACTTAACTGAGCCTAGACCTAGTTTTCTCAGATAATCACACATTTATAGACATCTAAACACGCATACAAGGCTTACAACCTAGAACTACCTAAACTATTACTATTTTCCTGCATACTATAGGAATCCTAACTAATTCTGGTGCTTCAGACAATTATACACAGATAGTCGTTACAATTAGGAACAATCACTTATTCAATCACATCATACGCATACACACAACACCTACACACTTTCTGACTAACTAGCGCTCAATAACCGTAACCCTATTACTAAGTTAAACATCCGTCTTACAATACTTGCACACTGTTCAGATCACACAACTAGGTAATCATTTGATCCTCATTCACACGACATTCAGACAACATTCACATAGCATTTGCAACACAACATAATTAGACATTTAAGCATCATTTACACGACAATTAGACTGGCATACACTCATATCAACAACTTACAGTCATTCATACCAACAACGCTTACCATACAATGCCATTCATACAATCTCTCACACACACACGTATAAACACGCGACCTCTTAAGTAGGTACTTATCTAACTAATCTCAATCACACACACACCTAGGGGCAATTCACGCACCCTAAATCTAATTTATTGGATCGTCTATACCCTTAACTAGAGCTTTAAGTACCCATTCAATTGTAATTATTAGCTATTAGTTTAATAAGGTTTAATAAAGATTTTGTTGCGAGTTTTAGAGTCCTAAAACTCGGTTTTTAGCGTAGAACTTTGGCAACTTTGAAGAATTTTACAACTTTGGAAAGCCGTGTGAGTAATGATTGCTAGGCAATCATTACTAAAACCCAAACTACTGTCAACAATTAAATTAACTAGTGGGGAAGCCGGCCATTCCCCGTGAAACGCTTGATTATTAATTATTAAAAACAAATGATCATATGACAAGCGATTATTTTAAGACTTTATTTTAAAATTCGTTTCATACTTTTGGTAACCTATTAGTTTTAATACCGACCTACAGCAAACAATTACAAATTACAGACAATGAATTTTTTGGGGCTTAACAAAGCCGTGACAAAACAATAAGGCCGGCAACTCCTAGTTGCCGGCTGTGGGGTAGTGACTCCTATTGCTAGCTTAGCGTTCCAGGGTCGTAGCAAAGGGACCCTCTAGCTCCGACTCAGGGGGCGGGGTCCCCACTTAGTAATCCCGAATACTACGTCAAAACCCCGAATTTATTGGCCAACGAGCCTTGTAAAATTAGTAAAAAACGTTGGTCGTGGCTTGGCCGAAAAGTGCAAATAAAAATAATAAGAATAAAATGGAGCAAATGCGAAGCGGAGGTCTACAAACCTCGACAGCAAGAGGGTGTCGGGTATAAAAACAGAAAAACGCAAGTAGGGACAATTCTCAATACCTCCGTCGAACAGGAGGGGTTTACATGAGCTGCCCCTTTTATCAAAATAATAAAATAATATTAATAACGATTTAAAATAGAAGAACTGAAAGTGGCTCAAGAGCCCAAACATGCTAGAGAAATTAAAATTGGCCTTAGGCCCAGGATACTGAGGGAAGTGGGGCTCGCTGGCCCAAAATACACATTAAAAAAAGGTTCGTTGGCCTTGTAAAATGTAGAAAAATTGGCCCGAAGGCCCAAAAACATCACACATTAAAAATGGCCAAAAGGCTTCAATATATAAAAATTGGCCAAAATGGCCGTTGATTTTTCCTAGGATTTTTGTCCTCGTTGCAGGTCCTGGCCAGGTATAACAAACCTATATGGCCCTAGATCTGTAGTGTTCGTTGTTAGTTTCTCAATTTCTTTTCTGGCCCGAAGGCCAGAAAAATCCTACGTTTTAGTCCTAACCGGGGAGAGTGCACTTTAGCCCCCATGCAGACAACAACTGCACTGGAGAGCGCACTAGAAGGGAGGGGGGAAAGCAACCGCTCTCGGTCGCACTCAAACGAACACTGATTAGAAAGAAATTTTTGGGGTCGGGCTGACAGTTTTGCTGGCAGCCCGATGACAGGTCATTAGTAAGCTTGCAGGCGGATTTTCTTTTGATTTTAAGGCAAAGCTTCTAGAAAGTTCTGGAACTTTCCAGAAGCTTGCCACCTTTTACATATGGGGCGCAGCGGCGAGGCGGGCCAGCTGACCGCCGAGGGTCAATATTGATGAGATTTTAGAATTATTGCCCTCCAACTGACCCTTTTTTGATATATTTTGGGCCCCGAATTCTAGCAAAATTTTGGGAAACTTTCTTTAACACATAAACGCAACCAAAGGGACAATTTTACTAAATTTTAGAACTGCAATTAATTGTTACGCGAATTGTATAATTTTCCAGAACAAATAAATTACATAATTACCTAATATATACCTACGTACGCATTCCTAGCTACTTATTATTATAATATTACCATTATTAAAGGGCAACGGCCCCCTTCTGGTCATGACTTGGGCTGAAAACCACGTAGATTTTCCTTTTCCTCTTTGCTGGCTTTGTCTTCGGCCGAAGCTTGAGGAGAAGACAACTGTTGGGTCCTTGAGGAAAGGCCCAACAGAAAGAAGGAAAGGAAAAGAGAAGAGAAAAGGTTTGACTTAAGTCAAACCAAAACAAAACCTTTTTAGAACACTCCTTTTTGGAGTGTTAAGATTACACAACAAAAGTGTAATCTTAATAAAAACATTTTTAACCATAACTTTCTCAATTTTTGGAGTTAGAACGTCGGGTTTGGATTTTTCGAATCAGCATCAAATTCTCTTTCATCTGGGCCCAAGTCATGTTTCGACCCAAAATAGTTAAAATTAACTAATTACTGCCTAATTAGTACTAATTATGCCTAATTAAACCAATACAACTACATACTTAGCCGTTGGAATGCCTAGAGTCGAACCATCTTCCGATATTTGTAATTTTTAGTGTGAATTTCCACTTTATAGGTAATTTTACTACCAATTTTCGGCGGAATAAGCGTATAATTGCCTATTAAAAGTCGATGACTTCCTGCTAATTCATGTTTAGTCAATGAAAAACGTGCATAGTGGCGAAAAAAGGGACATTCCTGCCTTAAATTATGGGTGACAACTCAGTGATACCCCTAAAGTTAGTCAAGATGTCGATGTTTCCTTCGTGGGGAGTAACAACTCATTAATTTTCTTTAATATCCTTTACGATTTATCAAAATACTGCCATTTAAGGTCGGGTGGAGTGACAACTCCGATTATTAGGGACTAGGTGACCGAATTAACCCTTCGTTTACACGTTCCAGATTAGTATTGTTAGTAATTTAAACGATAGTTAAACTTAATTGCACCGGAGATTGTTAACGCTACTGAGATTTCTGTCCTACTTGAGTGCAAACCTTGGTCCCTGTTTAAGAACTTTCCCTAATATTGAGTACCGGCAACTCTGGCTTGGTAAACACAAAACAATTCATACAATTATTGCTTGGACATCGCTTATTAATCGTATTCCATAGTGTTAATCGCTGATCTTCTTCGCAAATCCATGGCATGGAGATTCTTCTTCACCGATTTCACTAATTTTGACCATGTTTTAATCAATTTAAACAGATTTAACCTCGGATTTCACCAATTCCATTACAAATGGTTATGCCAGTCCACCTGAAAATCGCTGACTTTTTGCATGATTTTAGAACTGGTATAGAGGTGCAACATATATGTAAGGGCAAGAAAATTCATTCTTAGCCCAGAGATAAAAGAAATGGTTAAAAATTGATTATTTTGGGTGTTTAGTGTTTAATTCTCTGTTTTCAAACTCTTGACTCAGTTACTAACTTTTAACTACTCTGTTACTAATTTCTTTTGACCACTCTGTTTTTGACTCTTTTGATAATGCTGTTGATCGGATTCTGTGTCACTAATCTACTGTCCATGTTGCTTGAAACTGTCCAGGTTTTGTTAACTAACGTGAAAACTAACGTAAAGTTTGTGATTCTAATCCTAACTGTTCTAATCTTAATCCTTTGAAAATAACCGTTGAATAGTCCAAGTAATTGTCAGAAACTGTATGCGCCTGTTTACTAAATTGCGATGCCTTTGTGAAACTAACATTTTCTGTTTGCTTGAAATCATGGGTTAATTGGGGTGTTTTTCTCCTAAGAAGTTCAAATTTGGGAAGTGGGGTTAATCGCCTTAAGTTGGAAATTTTGGGAGCCCCATGAGCCCAAAAGCAATCTCATACGTCATGCTTATCATGACGTATGCCTTTCTTTCGAAGATTTTCGCCTTTAAATCAAAAGACTTAAAAAGGACCGAAAACTGCAGAAATTCACGTGGACAAGGCTGAGAGGGGAGAAGGTGACTGAACCCAATTTTAATCAGTTTGAGGTTGACTTTGGTAGAGTTCAGTTGCGCCCAGAGAGTGGCTCTGTTGTTACTTGTGGCTGATACGCCGGATCGGCTCTGTGTGTGATCTATTTGTGGCCAGTGGTGCCTAGTCGAGATTGTTTCGCGAGTCTGCTTAGTCGTTTCTTACACGTCACCTCACTCTCACCTCGCCTTTGTGAATCTGCGCTTGTGATTATTTCTGTATTTTATCTCATTTGGATTTTCACCAGGATCAAGGTAAAGCACCGCCGAAACACGAGTTGGTAGTACTGAGTTGTTCTAACTTGAGCTGTTTTCATTGATGTCTAAAAAGTTAGTGTAAGCGGTATCATCTAATCTAGTGGAGGTTGTGAACCTTTATTTGTTGTCTCTGTGTATAGTTTCATAATTGGAAGTTTGACCAAAAATCAGTAAATTTGTAACCTGTCTATTCGTACGTGATTGTTGACTGTGACCTAGTAGGGATTTGATCTGAGAACAAGGTGGACCAGAGTCTTAGTTACGGAAGTCTTGTTTAGGTAGTATAATTAGTTGACCTCAAAGTTCCGTTGAGTGGTCAACTAATTATTAGGTAAACTTAAGTTAGACTGAATTGATTTTCTGAGCCATTTAACCCGCGCTCAGTTTGCGATATCTCGAGCCATTTCACCAGTGCTCTGATTGTTATTTTATCCAGGACAAGTTTGCCCGACCCCCAAACTTGTGCCATTAGAGAGGGCTGAGAGATTAAAGTTTGAAGTTTGAGATCTAAGACGTGAAATAGACCTCTCAGTACCCAAATTGGCTGAAACTAGCCTCACCAAGTTTTGAAGTTCACATTTGTTAAAGACTAGAAACATGTCTGACTCAGAGGAACCAGAAGTTCCCGAAAATGCTAATTCTGAATCGGAAAGTACTAAAAGTGAGAGCGCAGAAAACCAAGCGCTCAGTAAATTGACTGAAACTTTGACTGAATTCCATTCGGCCATACGAGCTCAGGGTGTGGCTGCAGCATACAGTTCAGTGCCTGTTTATCACGCTCACCCCTCGGAGTCTTTCGATGAGCATGTCGAACATTATGAGCGGTTCTGCCAGGTCATGAGTTTCGACGAAGGGCAGACCATTTTAACCTTTTCGAGTTCCCTGCGTGGGAGGGCTCTAGAATTGTTCCGTTCAGTGCCAAAAGCTTGCCGGGTACCTGGGATGAGCTGGTTACTGCCGCTAAGAAGGTAATGACCCCTCCATACACCGCGCTACATGCTTCGTCTCTAATGTTTCAAGTTAAACAGGAAAAGGGAGAAACTGTTACTGACTATTTGATGCGTTTAAACCGTTATGCTAGGTTGAGCTTCAAGGAAGCGGATGGGTTTAGTGACCAACAGCTAGAACTTTTAAAGTTACGATTGTTTTTGTTTGGGTTACGTAATGATTTGAAGGTCCGGGTGCCACCTGGTTGCAAAACTTTGGAACGTGAAGTTGAAAAGGCCTTGCAGGCCGAGGCAGAATATCCAGGCGAGGCCTATCCCTCCATGACTTGGCCGTGCCTAAACAAATCAAGGACGTAGAAAGTTTCCTTGGCATGTGCGCATATTACGCGAAGTTTATCAAAGGGTTCGCTCACTTGGCCGCTCCGCTTTACTCGTTGAAAAAGAAGGGAGTTCGATTTGTCTGGAATAACACCCACCAGCAAGCTTTTGATCTATTAAAGAAAAGTTTAGTTGAGGCCCCGGTACTTGCCCATCCAGATCTAGCCAAGGGATTTGTCCTACATACGGACGCCTCCGATCTAGGGTTAGGAGCTGTCTTGTAGCAGGAGCAAGATGACGGCAAGTATCGCCCTGTGGCCTACGCTGCCCGCTCTCTGAAAAAATACGAACGAAATTACTCCACACACGACAAGGAATGTTTAGCTATGAAATTTGGGATCGAGCACTTTCGACACTATCTTTACGGGGATCACCGTTCACATTATTCACCGACCATTCGGCACTGCGGTGGCTTATAAAGCACCCACCGCGAAATTCTCGACTTGCCCGCTGGCAAATGACCTTTTCCGAATACGATTTTGAAATCAAACACAGAAACAATCCACAGTTACGAAACGCAGATGGACTATGAGAGAAACCCCCTGTTTGCGGATGTCGCTAAAGGATACCAAGGGGATGAAGGGGAAAACGACCGCAAGGGAGTCGCTCTCCATCAGGAGGAAAGTGAGGAATTTGTGGCACACATAAATTCGGTAGTCGCCAAGCGGGAAGACCCACTCGCGACACTATTACTCCAAAAATTTCTAAGAGCCGAGCACAAAAAAGTGCCGCGGCAGTCAGAACCAAAGTTTCAAAGATTTCGCAAGCTTCCGAGTCTAGTGACTCTGAACGAAGTGTGCCCACTCCCAAGAAGCAACCTCGCCTACCGCCGCGGGAAGATCGGACCAAGGCAGATAGCGAGCCAGAGGCTCTTTCGGGAGATTCGGCACCACGAGCTGGTCCAAATCGTGAATCCGACTCCGAATCTGAACGGGAGGAAAGAGTGAGACCCGAATTCGTTTCGGCTGAAACGGGCCGACCACAACGAAAGAACATAACTTCCGCTCATTTCGGTGAAGTTTTCGAACGAGCCGTCCGGGATAGTTCCAACGTTTCTCTGAACCCAAAGTCCTGGAGTCGACTGCAAGACTTTCAACAAGAGGATCTGCTATTGGGGGAAGTGATCAAGTACAAACAGACACATGAGTTGCCCAGTAATTTTAATCGAGCCGTGCGCATAGCAGCCCTGGCCGAAAATTGCGATCTCCGGGAAGGAGTACTAGTTCACCTCGAGAGGGTCAGGAATACTACCTTGGAAGTCCTGGCCGTGCCTGAAGCGCTACGCGAGGAGGCACTAGCCGCGTGTCATGACAGTCGCTACGCCGCTCATGGGGGGCAGAATAAAACCTTCTATAGGCTCTCGGAACATTTTTGGTGGCCCGGTATGCGTACAGACGTGAAAAATTGGATACAGTCTTGTCCGCGCTGCCAAAAGCGAAAGGGGCCTCCGCGCAATCCTCGAGCTCTTTTGCGACACCCCCCGCCCACACTCGAACCCTTTGAAAGGGTACATTGCGATCTAATGGATATCTCTAAAGTTTCTACGAGCGGTATGAAACACATCCTTAGCTTCATTGACGCATTCTCCATATACGTCATAGCGATTCCTATTAAGAATAAGAAAGCCCACACTGTATCTCAAACTTTTCTAGAATTCGTTATTTTACAGTACTGTTCCCCGAAAACTCTTATCTCTGATCAGGGAAAAGAATTTGTGGCCGAGCTCAATAAGGAAATTTGTTCCCTGGTTCAAACGCGCAAGCTCGAAACTACGCGATACCACCCGGCCGCGAATGGCCAGATTGAACGTTGGCACCGCACCTTATTGGACATGCTTGCCACCGTTTCCGAAAACCATCTAGAGTGGGGTAACATGGTCCCCTTCTGTCAGTTCGCGTATAACACTTCCATCAACGCAACTACAGGTGAAACCCCACTTTATTTACTGCACGCCTGGGATCCTGTCCTCCCCAGTGCAACCAATGTAGCGATTCCCACCAACCGCAAATATTCTGGATTTGACTACGTACGAGAGGCGACTGAAGCCATCCAACTGGCCTGGTCCCTAGCCCGTGAGAAGGCCGCAGCTGCCCGGAGTGTTCAGGATGAACAGTACAACAAGCGAGCTGTTGAACCAAACTACCAAATCGGGGATTTAGTTATGATTAAGGCCTCTAACGTAGCCAAACGGAATCAAGTTTACAAACTTTTAGACAAACATATTGGGCCGTATCGAATTGAGAAAATTTTTGGGTGTGTAGCTACCGTTTATCCGACTGGAAATCGTCGGGCAAAGCGACTCAACGTGCAATTTAACAACATGAAACCATGCGTCGAACCACGTGCCATTACTGCACCGGTACATGAACACGATGAGGACAAAGTTTCTTCTGAGCATTCCGAACCAGAGGCCCCGAGTCGGGCTCCACCCCTACCTCCACAACCGGAGAGTAAGAAGCCCGTGGAGACAAAAAAGATTGTTGCCGAAGTACCGAAGTCTGTGTCTCCCGCAGCACCCACTGCACGAAGGCGTAGCTTGCGACAAGCCGCCCCGGATTATAAACATAAATTAGTGGAGGGAAGAGTGACCCCAGAGATTCCCCTGGCCCGCAAGCCCTTGTCGCCAAAACAACCGAAGGGGAAAGGACCTGTCCTTAGAACGGGGGACTCCAGCTCCGAAACTGAAGCTAGTGACCCTCCCCAGTATTTGTCTGATGAGTATCACCTGAGAAGGATCTACTATACTATAATAGCAGAAAGTTCTTCAACCCAATTGATGATAGGTGGCAACAGAGAATGGCCATCCTTCGTGGGTTCCGGGTTCGACACAAACTACCCGAGCTCATGCAGCACATGCCCCTGTATGAGCCTTATGAGGTATTGAACGTACTGGGGGATGGCAACTGTTACTATCGCGCACTTTCGCGATCTTGCATCTTGCCATCTTGCCATCGCGCATCTTGCCATGACCGGGTTGGAAAACTCCTGGTCCGACATTCGAAATGAACTTTATGACTTTTTGTCAACCTACGAGGATAAGAAACGTTTTCGAAACATGTTTCCTCAAATGACCGAGGTCAAGTGGAGACTGAGGAAGGCTGCTGAGTTCGCCACTGACGATGAGTTATTTTTGGCGGCCGCCTGGTTGCGAACCCCCATTATGTCCTACTCCAAATTCGGGAAGGAATGGGCTTGGCAACTCTTCGCACCCGAGGCCTTGATAGGTAAAGATATCGAGCATGAGCGCTGTACTCTATACCTGTACAACATTAACAGTGATCACTTTATGGTTGTGCTGTCTGTGATAGAGCCGAATCATGGCACCTGGCCTACCAGTAAACCTCCAAAGGTATTGTATCGCGAACTCACCAGTGACTCCAACCAATCCTCGCCTGACACCGAGAACAAACCTGTACGAGCCGCCAAAGACCCGGACTTGCGTAAGATCTTCTCTACGAGTCCTCTTTTTTCGGGTCCGTCGCCGCTCTTCCGGAATCCGTTCCGCGCGTCGCAGCGTCGAACGCATTCCGCAAGTCCCTCCAGGGACTAAACCGCCGTCTGAGAAATAGTCTTGGACGTTAAACCAATTTGTGATTTGTAAAATAGCTAAACTTCTAAGTTTTTGTAAAAAGAGTGGTTAAAATTGAACTTTGTACAGATGATAATTTTCCGAAATTCCGTGCCTTGCACGCTAAAATTATATAGCCTTTGAACTGTTATAAACTTGTTGGGTCTGAGTATCTCTCTGTGGCGAATGTTCTATTTGTATTTGTATGTATGTTAGAGGTCTCGGTTGTAACATCTATGCCGATGATCTAGACTGTTGTTGTGAATTGAAACTGCTCCATGATGGGCATTGTACCTCGGTAGTTTACATCTACACCGCAGGTTATGAAGTGAATTATGTGAGTGCCGACCGCTCCATGTTGGGCACAGTACCTCGGGTTTACCATCTCCCCGACTGTATAGGCACGCATTCGCAGAGATACCTAGCTCTCGGGCATTACGCCCATCAGAAGCGCTCGGGTAGCAGCTACCGATTGTGGCTTCAGAAACAAACGCTGCTAAAATTTCCAAAAATAGACATAAAATTACGTCGAAAAATAATAAAAAATATGGCTATAATTGGTCTATAGATATAGTAACTGTATAGCTACGAATGCTGAATGTAATATTTTTTGTATAGAGAGATTATATTGAAAAAGCACACAAACTTCCTAGAAAAAGTAACATTCGATAAATAAAATCATAAAAAGCAATATCAACTTTAAAACCAAAAAATATAAACAAACTATTTTCTTTTACTTAATCTTGTTATGCAATGATTTGTAGATAATGTTTGTGCAATGTTATGCAATAATACTAATTATATGTTACTGCAATGCTTTACTTTATTTTTGTTTGCCTTGTTTACCTAGATAGAATTGTTGTGTTCGTTGTTACCTAACCCAGTTTCTGTTGCATGCACTCTAATCTTAGCTAGGATAATTGTGGGGAAATAAGCAGAAAATTTTGATAATGCGCGTTTGAAGTCCAAATGGTTCCATAAAGAACTGTTCACATTTTTGCAGAGAAGTGAATCGAAAAGGCTATGGCACCAAAGTTGATTACAGTACACTCTGAAACTGTTGAAAAGTTGGAAGGAGAAAATGAATTAGATTTATCTGTTGTGTTGCATTGCCCTGTTGAAATGCGTGGTCCGTACCGTGATCCTAATTCCCTGCCGGATGGGTTGAAAATGTTGCCCGGCACCGTAGACATCTATACTGATCCCGTATGTCGCATCTTTTTGAGGTTAATACGCGAGTCCATCTGAAAAGTCCTAATTTAGCCCAGATCTGTATTTTTCTTTGCGTTGAGTGTTGGTGGCGCACTAGTTTAAATTTTTACGGTGTCCCAATTACTGTTTTTCCGGTGCATGACGAAATTCGCTTGTCCCGTGATCCACACAAACTGCGTTTACGTCGTTTAATTTCATCTTCTGGAGGTGGGATTTTCCGTTGCCCCAATGTTCGTTGTCAGTCCCCTTATGTTGTTATTTTGCATGAGTCAGAAGGTTGGTCTTACACCAACGGTTTGCAGTTTTTGTGTGAAGAAGCACGCTTGTTGCTTGTCCATATTCCCTTAGTTTTGCATGACCTTATGCCTGTTGATGTTCTTGATTTTCGCATGCGCATGTCCAATGAGTTTCCTTTGTATCATCCTAACATTCTATAATCTTTGTTGCCAATCTATCTTATAACTTCTGGAGGGTTGTAATTGTCAGGATAACTGCTATTTTACCTCTCATCCCTAAGCTCCCAGTTTAGATCCCTAGGTAGTGATAACAGTAACGCAGACCCTAATCTATTAATCAAGAGTAAGAATAGTCCTAATCTGTCTGAACCGCTAAGTTCCAATTCATGAAAGTTAGCTCATTCTATACCTTTATCCTTTTGTTACAGTATCATGTCTGCCCGTGCGTCCACGTGGGTTGTCCGTCATTTCTGTTCCGAGTCTGCCAGTTCCGAGTCCTCCGACCCTGATGACCAGCTTGATCCCCTTGTCCTGAGTTCCTCCGACCAATCTGTTTCTTCTGTCTCTCCAGTGCCCCGCGTCGTCCTCCAGTTCCTGTTCCATGTGCCCGGCCCAGATGGCCGATGGTGTTTGACGGAAGCCCAGGAAGGCCCCCAACTTGCGTCTGCCTGTCTCCCTCCTGAGCTTAAGATCTGTTATCACACGCAGAAGGTATACTGTGGACCCGCTTCGGCCGGTCGTCTTCGTCCCTACCGCCCGGCCAGTCTGCTCGGTCCGGAAGTTGTTTCTTATTGTGTGGCACTCTGCGTTCACTGTTTTTGGCGTTTTAAGTTTTCTTATTTTTCTGTTCGCTTCCGTTTTTACCCTGTCCCTCTTAGGTTACAGTTTGACTTTTTTCCAACTAAGGCCCTTTTGTTGAAGCATGTTGAGCAGATGCGCCCTGCCAACCTCAGTTGTCCGAACCGCCTGTGCATGAGTGATTCTGTTCTGGTTTTGCATGAGCTGCCCGCCTATCGTGGGCGTGGCCAGTCTTTCCTCCGGCATGCCGCCCCGCACGTGTACTCGTTGCTTGCTAACGCCCATACCGCCCATCCCCTCATTCCGCCTGATATCCTTTCTGTTGACTTTTAAGTTGTTTCGTTACGTTTGTGGTCCCCGTCCCTGATTTGACACGGTTTAGTTGCCTCTGAAGATTGCTAAAATGACTTGTGAAAACTGGAAGTTGTTGTTGTTTTGAAAACGTGTGTTTGAGCCATTTTAAAGCGTGGAAAGCCAGAAATGAAAGCTGATCCTTAGATCCCCTTCCCCTACTCGATTAGTTCTGTTTTGTTCTGTCCTTTTGTCTCGTCTTATGTTGGAATGTCTGTGGCACGCGCTAACACACGACTGTTTGGTTTGGGAAACAATAAGCTTTACAGGTAATTGTCCCAGATACTACGACCCAGTTTTGGTCGGACCAATAGATCCCTTACGCTAGCTAGCTACTACTGCTTATTGTTACGTACGCCTATTATGACACGTTGTTTTCCGTATTTTGTTTCTTTTCAGTGTTTTCAGTTGTCTGCTGCCACCAACCTCCTGCCCACCTGATGGTTACTCGCGGTTCTGTTGTTTTGTAGTTTACACGAGATGAATTCAGCGTTTCTTTAACTTTTGATGTGAAAAAACAGAATTTTGTAAAGGACACGCAAAGTAGGAATTTTAAAGAGAAAGGAGCTAAAATGCTTGAGTTGACAAAGCAAGAATAAACTTGGGAGTAGTATTTTCTCACGCCGTGCCTATGCCTGTAGTATTTTCAGTGTTTCCGTTTGTTTTCACCTCTGCACCTCACTGGATTCCATGGCCTGCAACACAATTCAAGAGCTTCAATTCTGGATGGATGGATCCTACTAACCGTTGTTTACTAACCTTTTTGTCTACTAATTAGTTGGTTTCTTTTAGTCTTCTACTGCGCGCACCGGTTTAGCACCAGGACATTGCACGAATTTAAAAGCTAGAGTATTTGAACAAATTAGCGTGAACTGTTCTTGAAGTAACGTACAGGTTAAATCGTTTTACAGCTGAGAAAAATGGCGGACAATTGAACATATTTTAACGAAGCTTGCACTAAACGTCGTAACGCTTGTACTTGGTGATAGAATCCTGCGAAAAAAAATAACGCTTATTTAGAAATAGAACTTTTCGTTTGATTGCTGCTCAGGGAATTTCTGCTTCTGCTCCTGCTTCTGCTGTCTCTGTTTTTCTCTTACGGCGGTTGAAAATCACCCACCGGTCACTGTCACTGTTACTTATCCCTGTTGTTCAATGTATTTCTAGGCTGTTTCTCAGCAATGGTTTTCTTTTTCTGATGTCGTCATTTCTCCTCGCGCCTGGTCGGATCAGTCGTGCAGTCCTGATCGCCAGAATCACACCTCGCCCTCCTGCCGGTTCCTTCCGGTACCACCTGTCTGGGATAAGCACACACCGCCTCTCCGCCGGCTTATCCCGGGCTCACGTCGTCGTCCTCACCTCCGCCGCCTCGCCGGCTGACCCGGCATGTCAGCGTCGTCAACCGAACTTCATCACTCCGCCGCTCCGCCGGTTTCTCCCGGCACACGGAAGAACTGCTCACCGACCGCCGCCGTCACTGGCTGCGTCATCAGGCCAGTATCCCACGTCCACTCTCCGCTCCCACACCCCCTCAGCACCGTCATGTCCGCCTCCAAACACACCCCCCGCCTACCCATCTACAACACTGCTCACCAACTATCATCAACATCAGATCCACCAGCCGTCGCGTCTGCAGCACTTCTGCACGCGCGATCCTGCCCACAGTTTCCTGATCGATTCCCAGTTGAGATCACTGCTCAGCCCTCCGAAGATTGGCCATTGACTTTTGCGCTGGCCGCCGATTCTATTGCCACAGTCTTCCAGTCACCGCTGTCATCGCCACCACACTATGAACTGCACCGCACCAGTATTGCCTGTAATTAGTCGAACTTTGCACTGTTTTCGTACCATATTTTGCCTGTTTTGTACACTGACTGTTTTGTTTCGCACACCTATTGCTTTTTCTGTTCCATATCGCTTGACTGATGCATGTACATGCACTTCCTGATCACTTTCGTTTGATACCTTTCGACTACTAGTAAAACTCTACACCATTTTTTGCGGTGGAGAGTGTAAGGGCAAGAAAATTCATTCTTAGCCCAGAGATAAAAGAAATGGTTAAAAATTGATTATTTTGGGTGTTTAGTGTTTAATTATCTGTTTTCAAACTCTTGACTCAGTTACTAACTTTTGACTACTCTGTTACTAATTTCTTTTGACCACTCTGTTTTTGACTCTGTTGATAATGCTGTTGATCGGATTCTGTGTCACTAATCTACTGTCCATGTTGCTTGAAACTGCCCAGGTTTTGTTAACTAACGTGAAAGCTAACGTAAAGTTTGTGATTCTAATCCTAACTGTTCTAATCTTAATCCTTTGAAAATAACCGTTGAATAGTCCAAGTAATTGTCAGAAACTGTATGCGCCTGTTTACTAAATTGCGATGCCTTTGTGAAACTAACATTTTCTGTTTGCTTGAAATCATGGGTTAATTGGGGTGTTTTTCTCCTAAGAAGTTCAAATTTGGGAAGTGGGGTTAATCGTCTTAAGTTGGAAATTTTGGGAGCCCCATGAGCCCAAAAGCAATCTCATACGTCATGCTTATCATGACGTATGCCTTTCTTTCGAAGATTTTCGCCTTTAAATCAAAAGACTTAAAAAGGATCGAAAACTGCAGAAATTCACGTGGACAAGGCTGAGAGGGGAGAAGGTGACTGAACCCAATTTTAATCAGTTTGAGGTTGACTTTGGTAGAGTTCAGTTGCGCCCAGAGAGTGGCTCTGTTGTTACTTGTGGCTGATACGCCGGATCGGTTCTGTGTGTGATCTATTTGTGGCCAGTGGTGCCTAGTAGAGATTGTTTCGCGAGTCTGCTTAGTCGTTTCTTACACGTCACCTCACTCTCACCTCGCCTTTGTGAATCTGCGCTTGTGATTATTTCTGTATTTTATCTCATTTGGATTTTCACCAGGATCAAGGTAAAGCACCGCCGAAACACGAGTTGGTAGTACTGAGTTGTTCTAACTTGAGCTGTTTTCATTGATGTCTAAAAAGTTACTGTAAGCGGTATCATCTAATCTAGTGGAGGTTGTGAACCTTTATTTGTTGTCTCTGTGTATAGTTTCATAATTGGAAGTTTGACCAAAAATCAGTAAATTTGTAACCTGTCTATTCGTACGTGATTGTTGACTGTGACCTAGTAGGGATTTGATCTGAGAACAAGGTGGACCAGAGTCTTAGTTACGGAAGCCTTGTTTATGTAGTATAATTAGTTGACCTCAAAGTTCCGTTGAGCGGTCAACTAATTATTAGGTAAACTTAAGGTAGACTGAATTGATTTTCTGAGCCATTTAACCCGCGCTCAGTTTGCGATATCTCGAGCCATTTCACCAGTGCTCTGATTGTTATTTTATCCAGGACAAGTTTGCCCGACCCCCAAACTTGTGCCATTAGAGAGGGCTGAGAGATTAAAGTTTGAATTTGGAGATCTAAGACGTGAAATAGACCTCTCAGTACCCAAATTGGCTGAAAGCATTACTTAACCGGAAATCCGTTTCTTTACATTTATGATAATATCCTTTTGGCTTTTGATATCTGTACATAGTTTTAGCCAAAAATGTGTGAATTTTTGGGAAGAGCTGAAAGCTAACTTTCGCAGTTAGGTGGACTTATCTCAAGCAAGAAAGCAGCTGGATGGCTCAAATTTGTTGTGTATACCGGGCCATATATACTTACTATGTGTGGCAAATTTGAGCCGGTTTGGTCAAGCCAAGCGTTGTAACCATCTGTCAAAGTATTTGCCAGTTGACAGAGACAAAATCGTGGAAATGGGTCAACTTTGAAGCCTTGCTGAGAACGCTATAGGAGGACTATGAAAAACACGGCAAGTGCCAAAGTTCTTAGAATGTCTTCTTGTTTAATATATATCGAAAGAAGCGAAATTCATTTCCTTCGATTTTAAAGTTGAACAACTAGGGTCGAATTTCCCAGAAGCGGGGTCATATATAATATCTTATCTTATATACGTATGCGTACAATATACTTACTATTGAACGTAGGCTTTTTAGAGGGGGTCCATTTTCGCCAAGTTTTCGACCATCTCCGACTACGCTCATGATCACATATTTTGCTGTCCGATTGGTATATTTTAACGAGTGTTTTGAACTGGCCGTCGGATAGTTTACGGTTAGTAACCGATTTCACCTCAAAGTTGATGTCAGCAGTTATATCATGTCAGTTGTTATATCAAAATATATCAAAATATCTTTACATCAAAATGTAGCTTGACATTTTCTCTTTCTAATGCGTGCCATGAAAATAATGTTGCTTTTCTAAAATATTTTTAACACATTTTAGAAGAAGTATAATTTTCCAGAATTTTTGTAGACTCAAGTAAATTTTTTTCTCGAGACATCGGTTATATCATTCGATACCTCCATCAAATATCTGGGGACGATTTTTTATTTATTGTGAAATCGCTCTTCGTTGTGAAGACTTACTTACTTGTTCCATCTCTATTGCTGCTGCAGCACTCTGATGGGCTCCGGATCCATACCAACTTGATTAACCATTGCCTCCACTGGTTTGTGTCTTGAGCCATGGTTTTGACCACATCATCCCACCGGTACCCAGCGTTTCTATATGAGGTCATGTGGGCCCATAGGTCCTTTTCCACTATCTGCCGCCATGACGTTGCCGTTGTAGAGAAATAAGTTGAAATGTGTGCGTAACCTGTATTTTGCCTACTTTTTCCAAATTTGTCAAGCGATTACTTTAGCTAAAAAGCAGCAATCGGGGCAACTAAAAAATCGTCCCTGGGTATATTTGTGCAGAACACATTTGTTCAGTAGCAGCCCTGCAGCTAGCATGGTGAATGCTCCACAATCTTTGGAAAAAATTGGTCGTGTTTTTGCAAAAATAACATTTTTATGGTAGCATCCTACAGGATAGCAGTTGGTAGACGATCATGCGTCGGACAATTTGTCCCTGTGAGACCTTCAGATCGACGCCCTTAGCTTGATTTTACGGCTTGTGTAGTGCAAGAAATGTTGGATTGTTTGATTTCTGCAAAAATGACAACTTTTCGACGCCAAAACAAGAAAATCGGGTATATCTCACGGTAGAGAAGAGCTAGAAAGTTGCTTTAAAAACCAAAAATGTGAAGCTCAATGATATCTTTCGAATGACTATAGTCGTAACTGTATAGCTCTGCCAAACTTTCAGAAATTGGGAAAAGCCACTCTGGCGGAAATTGCGAATTTTTGAATGGGGATTGCGCGGAGAACGCAGAACGAGAACGAGAACGCTAAAAGAACTTATTTCGGAAAGTTTCGTCAAATTTCATCTTGATTTACGCCGCTAAATGACAATATGCACCCAAAAGGAATCACCTTGATCCCTTTTGGTCACATGTTGTTGGTTGGCGGCATAAGTGAAGATGAAATTTGACGAAACTTTCCGAAATAAGTTCTTTTAGCGTTCTAACACCCTCCGCACAAGCCCGATTCAAAAATTCGAGATTTCCGGTGAGGGCGTTTTTCCTAATTTTTGAAAGTTTGGCAGCAGCTACACAGTTATGAATATATTTATTCGAAAGATCTCATTGAGCATCACATTTTTGCTTTTTAAAGCAACTTTCTAGCTCTTCTCTACCGTGAGATATACCCGATTTTCTTGTTTCGGTGTCGAAAACTTGTCATTTTTGCAGAAATCAAATAATCCAATATTTCTTGAACTACGCAAGCCGTAATATCAAACTAAGGGCGTCGATATGAAGGTCTCACAGGGACAAATTATCCGACGCATGAGCGTCTTCCAACTGCTATCCTGTAGGCTGCTATCATAAAAAATGTAGTTTTTGCAGAAACACGACCAATTTTTTTCCAAAGATTGTGGAGCATTCACCATGCAAGCTTGAGGGCTGCTACTTACCTTAATACGTTCTGCACAAATATACCCAGGGACGATTTTTTAGTTGCCCCGATTGCTGCTTTCTAGCTAAAGTAATCGCTTGACAAATTTGGAAAAAGTAGGCAAAATACAGGTTACACACACATTTCAGCTTATTTCTCTACAACGAAGAGCGATTTCACAATAAACAAGAAATCGTCCCCAGCTATTTCATGGAGGTATCGAATGATATAACCGATGTCTCGCGAAAAAATTTACTTGAGTCTGCAAAAATTCTGGAAAATTATACTTCTTCTAAAATGTGTTAAAAATATTTTGAAAAGCAACATTAGTTTCATGGAAAGCATTAGAAAGAGAAAATGTCAAGCTACATTTTGATATAAAAATGGCTTCTTAACTCCAAGTAATGAATGAGAAATAATGGTGCAAACTTTATGTGACCAAAGGGAATCACCTTAAATGAAATATTCTGAAAGCTGTAAGGCCTAATTAAACATTCTACTTCGTACAAGTCATAGCTTATAACAAGCATTTCTAACGATACCAATCGATCCTGGTTAGCTCTGCCCGATTGCGAGATTTCTCTGGCGCAGAAATCTGTATTTTTAGCAAAATTTCTGAAATTCCCGTTTTTTGGCAAAAATAACATAGAGCTTGGTAACTCATACCTATAAAATGTTCGACTATCTATTGGTCCCTGAGGTCAAATATGATTGTGTAACCTAGCTATGGTGGTCGTAGCTAACTTGTTTCTCTGTCTTACGGTAGTCTGAATTGAAATCTCAAAAGTCTGTTTCTTTCCCCTGTTTTGACTAAAACTGATTTGTAAAAGTTCAAAAATTGTTATAAAGGTTTTCTATTTCAAAATTCTTAGTGTTAGACTTCGACCTACGTAGGATTGTTTTGACTTCATCAGACCTATTTAAGTGGAGCCTAAATTTCAGTTACAGTCAGTTTTGAAACGTTTGCCTTAAGATGTGCCTGTTTGTTATCCTGCACCAGACTTGCATTCAATAAAGCTTGGACCTAAGTTGTTCTGTTAGGCTGCCGCGTTAGAGTGCTCCACAGGAAAACCTCTTAGTGCGAACAGTCACATAGTGGAGCCCCCTTGGACTCTTCACGACCAGTAAGTTGTACATTGTTTTGCCTTGCCTTTAATAATTATTATCGCTCTCTTTTAGTTCTTTGTCTAGTATCAGATGTCGTCAGACTCAGAATTTGATCAATAGGTCGAGCGCGTTGTTAGACATAGATTAAGGGAATTTAAGCAGGAGTTAGCTCAGCAAGCAAGTCAGACGCTCAGAATGAACTCGATTGCAAGCCAGATGTGCAATCTGGCCGAGACTTCAGACGAGCTTACTGCAGTACAACTAGGCAGATCTTCAATCTCTGTTTTCTCGGGACGCTTATACGAAAGTTTTTCAGACTGGATAGAAAAGTTTGAGCTTGTTTCTGATAGTTTTGGATGGCAAAGAAACCTGAAAAAAAGGCAAAGAAACTGCCTACCTTTTTAGACGACAGTGCTCTTGAGCACTATAAGGAACTATCAGACGAGCAGAAGTCAGACTTTACTGCTATGAAAATTGAACTAAAAAAGCGACTGACTAAACCAGAAAATCATAGATTTAGCAGTTTAAAATTAAAGGCACGGCCAAAATTGAGCACTGAGAGTGTTGCAGATTATGCAGGCGTCGTTAAAAAGTTAGCGAGGGCAGCTTATCCCTCGGATCTTAGAGACAAATCTCGTGACTTTCTGATGATGGAAAGCTTTATTTCCGGTCTACCACTTGCATTGAGAAAGGCGGTGATGCAAAAAGAACCTCCGAATTTTAACTCAGCTGTTGAATATGCGCAAATAAGAGGTTCAACTGCAGTATTAAATTTGAGCTCTGACCCCCTGCAGCAAACCGTGGACAGCAATAAGAAGCTTTGCGACTTGCTGACGAGTATGACAGATTTAATGAAAAAATCTGCATCAGGTAACCCCCAGACCACCCCCAGACCAACCACCGTTTTTAAGAGCCGTATCGCAAGCCCAACATATTCATAGTGATGGCATGTATTCGTGGTCGGGTAATAAGCAGCCACCACGTGGCCCAACCTGATCTCTGTCACCTATTATTCATTCTCGACATTAATGTTTGTATCTGTCAAGGGATATGTTAACTTTGTCATTTGTTTATATGGCATGTAACGGATAGCACGATGTAATCTGTTGGTTGGCAATAAAATAGCATAGCATAGCATAGCATAGCATAGCCATAATCGCAAAAATGGCGATTTTTCAAATTTTTCGAAACACGTTAAATTTTATATCAATCGAAAGCTCTTATTGTCGGGAACATTTTTTGTTTTTGGACCATTGTCCGCAAATGCACGAAATTCAGGTTATCGGCCGTTAAATAATTTTCGTGGTCAAGGCTTTCCAGCGCTGGTGCCACTCCCTAAAATCATTAAATAAAGTCATAAAGTAAACTTCCCCATTAAAAGCTACCCTAAATTCTTTGTTTGCATCAGTTATCCAACATACAACCGAATGAAGCCGCATTCTCAAGGAAGTTCAGGTGTAAAGTGCCTTTATTTGATGCAGTACCGTCGTTGTCAGCCATTTTAAATTTGCATGCAGTCAATTGCTGGTTACTCGTTAAGTACTAAACGAAACTACTCAAAATTTAAACATGATATGCGACAAAATTTTGTATGAAAACGAGCGGAATCCGTTACCATAAAATCTTTCATGGTGGACCCCCCCTTAACTGAGAAGTGTGAAGAAAACAAAAAGTGTGAAGAAATAATGAACTCCGAGTTGCAGAGGTTGTCAAACTAGAACAGTTCGTTAATTTTTCAAATTTATGAGCGGTCTTTCAAAAACTGAAGTTTTTAAGAAAGACATTTATTGTGAAAATTCTGAAAAGTAGAATACGAAACTCGTTTTCGGGTTTGTTAGCTAGATACCTATGTTTGGCTGTAGAGTTTTTGTTAGCTTTTGTTTTGCTGCCTTAACGAACACTGGATTGCACCAAAAGAGATAATCTCGAGCTTCAAATTATCTTGAGATTAACTGAAGATTATCTCACCGAGCTTTGCACCAATTAAAGCTAGAGATAATCGTGAGCTCGAGATAATCTTTAACTACTGGAATTTCAATCCTACCCCTGAGTAGGATTAACGCCCGTTTGCACCACATCAAGATTATCTCTAGCTTAAGCTAGAGATAATCTTCAAGTTCAAGATTGACTTAGCTGTAGCTTATCTCTAAGTCTGAGTTACAGATTATCTGCTGCACCAAACAATGTTAGTTCGAGATTATCCAATCTACAGCTTAAGTTCGAGATTATCTCGAGTTAAAGATTAACCAATCAAATTCTGTTTTCATATCATGTGATGAACCGTTTCACCAATCAAGCTGCAACCTGTCGTTTGTTTTAAAACGTGACAATTTGAAATTTGAAGGTTATCTATCTATCGACTACAAAATGACGTTTACTTGGGCGGCGTCAGCCAGGAATATATTGTATTATCCTATTATCCATATTATCCAGTTTATTTTAAAAAGGATGGTTTGGAAAATCAAATACAAAAATATTAATGATTTCTGTATAAAACATATTTATTTATTTTTGCATATATATAAAACAAAAATGTTTTTGAATATATTGATGTAATTTACCATTGTGTATTATTTAATTTTTTTTTCACTTAGTGCCACACCCCAGTCGCTTTCGCTTGGAGGGGTAGTGCCAGATCCAATTTTATCTATTTGTGGGGGCAGGGGCCTAGATCTGGCACTGAATAATTGCTGCATGCAATTATCCGAGGCGTCATCAAGGGTACTGCCGGGGCAGAAGTGATCACGATGCTTTAACTGCATCGTGTCCACCCGTTGACTCCATCCCATAGGGGTTTCCCCCCAGGAGACGGTCAACTCCTTGCAAATCTCGGACAGCACAATTAGTAATTATAGCCTGGAGGGATTGATGACAGAATGCGATAGTATCTCAACTGTTGCCAGCTGGCCACAGACAAATTTGTGCATGATTTCAGAAAAAAATTTATACATGAGTGCTCCTGGGTAGTATCTTTAAGTTTGCTTGCTCGCTGTTCTTGCTAAAGAATCTTAAGCAATGAGTCGTAGACAGTTGTGTTATTTTTGTATTAGTTGCTGGCTGTGAGTGCAGTATAAACTTCAAGTATATAAAGTGTCTACTGAGCCAGCGATTTGATAGGTACTGGTAGGTTTATGTTTGGATAAAATCTGATTCATTTGTTAGTTAGTAGGTAATGTGACATATATGTAGTAAGTTAGTTCTGTCTTGCATGACTGTGGTGTCTGAAGTGTGTCCTGTCTAAAGTATAGTTATAGTAAGCAGTTATGATTCTCGCATAGTTTGTCATGTGATGTTCCAGGTCACAATCTTATACCTTAGCTGGAGCGAACTAGTAAAGTTTTAGTTAATAAGCACAAAACAATAGCACTTAGCGGTTAATTTCTGGTAACTGGAATATCGCCATTATTAGTTGATCGTATGAGTTATACGTTGAGAATAATAGTATAGATAGAGATTTGTTCCACATCGTTGTCGTTTAATTGTTCCATGTCGTTGACTTAACATGCCTAGAAAGAGAAAAAGGAGGAACGCAAATAATCGAAGTTCACAGACAGCTAATGTAGGTTCACTTCAGCTTCGTATTGCTAATGTTAACCTCGTCAGACTGTTGTAATGGTTTGAAAGTGAAGGCTTAATTCAATTTCAGTTTTAGTAAATTGGGACTTAGGTAATTTCCAGTTGAACAGTCTTTCACATTAGTTCGTTTTCGAATTCTTAATATAAACGACTTTGCATTGTTCCGTTGATTTTAGATTGACAATAATGTTTCTGAAAATGGAGAAGGCAGAGTTTGTGGTGGACAACTAAGGATAGCCCAGTGGAACGCTAGGGGGCTTAGGAGGAAATTGGAGGACCTAAAGAGTTTCTTGAAAGCTTGGAAACCTCACGTGTTCCTGATCCAAGAGACTTGGCTAAGCCAAGCAATAGATATATCCATTCCTGGTTATCAGCAGTTTAGGACTGACAGAAATGATGGTCGAAGAGGGGGCGGCTTGCTGACTTTAGTTGCCATTGGAATAACGTGTGGTGTTGTTGGTACGCCAGAGGGGATCAGGCTTGGGGGTGATCTTGTTGAGCAACAACATTTGCAGTTTTCCATCGGATCCAAAGTTTTCCAGTTGAGTAACATTTACGTACCTCCAGGCTGTATTCCAGTGTTTGGTGGTCAAGTGATTCAAGATCTACAGCGAGGGGGCGTTCAAGGAACAAGAATTGGTGCTGGCAAAAATGTTATTGTTGGCGGGGACTTTAATGCTCATAATGTTGCCTGGAGTAAAGGTACACCTAATGCGGCTGGGGATGCGGTATCCGAGTGGATGACTGTGGATGATTGTCCATTGGTATTAATACAAGAGCATGAGCCCATCTCTACCACTGTTTCAGGAGGAACTCCTGATTTAACCTTTGTTTCTCAATCCCTGTTTGGAGGTATTAAAGTGCAAGTGCTTGAGCCTATGGGAAGTGACCACTGTCCTGTCTTGATAGATTTTATCGACAGAGTAGAGAGATCGCCAAGAATGTTTCGGTGGTCATATAAACTAGCTGATTGGGACAAATACTGTGATCTGGTGGAGAAGGGTGTTGGCAGGTTGACTATGGGTAACTTGGAGAGGACCAATCACTTATTCACCAGGTTGTTGCTCTCTTCTGCCAAACGTTCTATGCCTCGTTTCCGTCAAAAGATTAGACTGAATTCTTGCATTTCACTCAAGACCAAAATTGCAGTGGCTAAAAGACGTCGGGCCTTTAGACTTTTCAAAAGATGGCCCACCGCAACGAATCGTTCAGCCTTGTCAAATCTTTCCAGGACTGCCGCGAATATGATTCAGCAAGACAAGATTATGCAGTGGAGATCGTATTTGGCAAGGTTGAAAACACGAGGTAAGGGAATTTTCCCCTGGAAGCTGATCCGCCGGTTAGCCAAGGGGAGATATGAAGAGGTAACTAGACCTATCAGAGGTGCTGACGGACAGTTGAAGTTCTCTCCCCATTCTAGAGCTACAATTCTGTTGAAGCACTTTTGTGACGTAGGACAGGAAACCGCTCTGACCCATTCTGAAGATATGATTGATTTCCATCAGGAGCTTCAGATGCTTCCTCCAATACCTGTGGCGGACGATGAGACCCGGTGTTTGCAAGACTGTATCACCAGGGAGGAACTTGATAATGCATTAAAGGATCTGAGGTGTGGTACTTCTCCAGGGAAGGATGGCGTTTCCAATGAGATGTTGAAGCATTTGGGGCCTAAGGGCAGGGAGTTTCTGCTGGATCTGTTCAATGAAAGCTGGCTTGGAGGGACCATCCCCAAGACGTGGCGGCATGGCGTGATTATCGGTATTCTCAAGCCTGGCAAGGATGGGGCTGCTGCTGAAAGTTATAGGCCAATTTGCCTGCTTAGTTGTGTTGGAAAGTTGCTTGAAAGAATTGTTGCAAGACGACTTGTTTGGGTTCTGGAAAGGCGTATGTCCTTATGTCCAGAGCAGCATGGTTTCCGAGCTTTCCGGTCTACATCAACCCAGCTTCTGAGATTGGTTTCTAATATTCAGGATGGATTTAATCGAAAGAAATGCACCATCGGATCCTTTTTGGACTTGAAGCAGGCTTACGATCGAGTTCCTAGAAAGTTGGTGCTTCACAAATTGCTGCAGTGCGGTATTGATGGAAGAATGATGAAGTGGATTTTTTCATTTCTGAAAGAAAGAACAGTCCAGGTTAGGTGTCAAGGCCGGCTATCAAGGACGAAAGCAAGCAAGGTCGGAGTTCCTCAGGGGGCAGTCCTGAGCCCAACTCTTTTCCTAGTGCTTATTAATGACTTACCTAAGTATGTAAAAGAAGCTGCAAGTTCACTTGCTGACATCAACGGCGATGAAGGCTCTGAAGAATGCGTTGATGTTGGGATGTTTGCAGATGATGTTGTTGTATGGTCGTCAGGTTCCAAATTACCTGATGTGGTTGAAATAGTGCAGGCGATGCTGCGTGAGGCTGAGTCCTGGGCCAACGACAACTCCATGGAATTCAGTGTGGATAAAAGTGCTGCAATGTTGTTTTCATTGCGGAATTCAGATAAGCCGACGGATGTGAAGTTAACCCTCTATAATAATAGGTTGGACGTAAAGGATTCTCTTCGTTATTTGGGTTTATGGTTGGACAGACGATTGACCTGGAACGCTCATGTTAGTAAAGCTGCTTGCAAGACAAGACCCTACTTGGCTGCCCTGAAAAGACTGGGCAATGGTAGGTGGGGAAGCACTCGGAGCGTGTTGAAAGATACTTACACAGCTTGTGTGAGACCTGTAATGGAATATGGTTCTGAAATTTGGGGGACTGGGTGTTCTCCAACTGTTTTGAAAAAGCTGAAGATTATCCATAATGAGGCCTTGAGGGTAATTACCGGAGCTTACAGAAGCACTCCTGTGGACGTGATGGAACTTGATGCAAGAATTCCTCCTTTTTCTCGTCGCATTGATGTTGCAGCTGCAAAGGCGTATGTCAGGACTTATTCGTTGCCGCCTGCTTTGGGGATGTCTGGGATTATTCAACCCCACCGAGTTCGGCTAAAGAGGCATGACTTGACAAGAAAGTTGCGACTGTCGTGGAGGTCTTTAACTGCTGTGCTGCCTGATAAGTTAGAAGATGATGACGCCATTGGACTTTGCCCCGCTTCTGTTGAAAGAGCCGTTCAAGTAGATTTGAGCCTGATGCAGTTTAGCGGAAGCAATCAGGCCATCAAACGGGCGACAACAGCAGAATTGGTGGATAGTTATCGGAAACAAGGTTCCTTGATTGCATTTTCTGACGGGTCCTATGATCCTCTGACCCGTCAATTCGGAATCGGAGCGCTCATCGAATTTCCTGACACTGGCTTAGAGGAATTGTCCGTTAATGGTTCTATTTTACCGTCTGCATGTTGCGCAGAGATGTCAGCCATCGTTGCAGTTCTGGACCGATTTTCCAATGGAGATCCCCCGCTTCAAAGGCTGGCATTGTTTTGTGATTGTTTGGGGGCTGTGCAAAGAGTTCGAGCTGGGGATCCTGTTGTTGCTCAACTGATCAGGCAGATTGGTGGAAAGATAACATTGGTTTGGGTGCCCAGCCATTGTGGGTTTCCTCAGAATGAGAGGGTGGACGCTTTAGCAAAAGAGGGTCTAACTAATGGATAAGAGTTTCCAGGCAATTGTCTGGCAAAGGATGTGGGTAAAGTAATTCAGAAGACAAGTTTATTTAAGTGGAGAAAGGAGTCTTTTGAAGAAGGGCGTCAGACATTCTACAAAGTTCATGGGGTGGACGTTGGCAAGGATGATCCAATAAATACATTACCCAGGGAATACCAAGTCATGGTTTTCCGACTAAGAAGTGGTCATGTTGGTTTAGGGGCCCATCTATCAAGGATCAAACCCGATTTCAATGGCCTTTGTGCCTGTGGTCTACAGGAAACTGTAGAACACTTCCTTCTTGAGTGCCAAAATACGGAGGATATCCGGAGGGAAACGTGGCCTGGTGGCAACCCAGACTTACCTTACTTACTCTTTGACTGTCAAGGAATGCAGTCCACTTGCCTATTTTTAAAACGTGTGGGCAGAATTATCTAATACACTTACATATCATCTCCTTGCCCGCTGTACCCTTTCCTGGACTTACCGAATTGGGAACCTAGTCATCTTACGTGATGTTTTCAATATTTTATTCCATACAGCAGACTGTTATGAGAGAACACTTTATCTTTGGTATCCAAAGCAAAATATATACTCCTGTCCACTATAAAACTAAAATTCATAATTCCTATGCAATAATTGCACATTAAACTGATACTTGAACTGCTGTTTTATTAAATTATTTAATATTACTTGATGTTAATGGGTGCCAGATGCTAAATTGTATGACTGTAACCGAATTGAGGAACACATTACCCAATTGCTCAAAATTTGCTCAGCAAGTGAAAATCGTGTATTTAGTTCAATCTGCTTGATGAATTAGTGCTCCGGGCCCGGAGATCGTTGTTATATTATGATTAAATTACCGAAGTTACGGCCTCTGTTTAGGGTTAAATCACATAAGAAGTAGGTTTTCGCGGCCGTAGCTGTATGCTTATTGCTGCTTCTGCTTGGGCCTTAGCTTAGCTCGAATTTAACACACTGTTTATAACTATAAACTGTCTTTATAACTTGCCACCAGAGATTTGTTTCCATCAGGCTGCTTTCCTTGGAAATGTTATATTGACCAGTTTATTTTCCAGAAATTCCATTAACACTATTTGTTCTGGCACCTTCTTCCTAAGACAAGAATTTAAAAGTACCTAAGATCAGAGCCTATCATTTTAAGTTCCTTGAGAACTGTGTACAAGGTTTCGTTTAAATATTGACAGTGCCCTGTTGTTATTCTTAAATCAAAAATGTAAACCTATCTTCTAGAAATGCTCCCTATCCTTGCCTAAATTTATATTCGAAGCAAACTGAAAAACTTAGCTTTGAACAGCCGTTGTCCTCCACGTTGTTGATCAGATCCTTCAACATTCTATTATTTAATTTCCCATTGTAAAAGCATCTTGATCAATTTTGGTGAGCTATGGTGTTTAAAAAGTGTAATTCTATTGAAAACGTTTTGTCCAAATAGAAGAAATGCTCATCAACTGCTCAAACCCAGGCATCTCTAGTGGAAACCTCGAGATTATCTTGACTTAATCCTAGTCATGGGTAGGATTGAAATATCAGTAGTTGGAGATTATCTCGAGCTCACGATTATCTCCAGCTTTAGTTGGTGCAATGCTCTGTGAAGATAATCTCCAGTTAATCTTGGGGTAATCTCGAGATAATCTCAAGCTCGGGATTATCTCTTTTGGTGCAATCCAGTGTAAGTCAGGAGAAGCTCTAGGTTTAAATTAGAGATGCGTGAATTTGAGCCGTTGGTGTGAAGTTCTTCTATTTTGGCAACAAGTTTTTAGCATTGTTATACGTTGTAAACACCATAGCTCACAACACTTGATTAAAGACGCCTTTATCGATATATCCAAAAACATTTTAATTTTCCAAATACCTTAATAGCTAAAAGCATCAAAAATTGTTCATACACAAAACACACGCAAGAATTTATTGATGTACCCTTATCTAAAAACATTGAAATCTAAATCATTAATATCTTGTATTTGAACCTCCAAACAATCTTTTTTATTTAAAATGCTTAAACTGGATAATAATATGGTCAAGCACATATTCCCGGCTGATGCCGCTCAAGTATTGCTCAAGTAAATATTATTTTGTAATGAACAGATTAGCCTTCAAAATGTTCCCAATTTGATTGGCCAAACTGCTCTCACATGACATAGAAACACAGTTTGATTGGTTAATCCTGAACTCAAAATAATCTCGAGCTTAAGCTGCAGGTCGGATAATCTCAAACTATTTTTGTCTGATGAAGCAAATAATCTCTAACTCAGAGTTAGAGATAAGCTACAACTAATTCAATCCTGAACTTGGAGCTTATCTCTAACCGAAGCTTGAGATAATCTTGATGTTGGTTGGTGCACTGCAAACGGGCGTAAGTAATACACCTGCTCGAAGGAGGACGACTAACAAGCACGCTAACAGCACTAACTTGCACGCTCGAGTTTGGGATTACCTCGAGCTTAGCTCGAGATTAGTTCCCGGTTATCTCCGACTGCTTTGCACCAAAAAATTTACAGATTATCTCAACCTCGAGCAGTCTTGAGCGCCTAATTTTCAAGTCCTAGTCCAGTTATTTTCAAATTATTTAAAATATGGAGAGGTTGCGAGAGTTGCAGCGATATTGAGAGTTGAGGCATCAGCGTTCTAGAACCTTCCGACGCCCAGTTCTACGGAACCATGAAGATCCCTAACCCTGTATTGTGATGCTGAAATTCGTCGACGCTTTCATTTTACCGAACGAGCAGTCACTGCAACGCTACTCTGTTTCGTCGCAGATGAAATTTCTTATGGCAGCATCCGCAATTTTGCTGCATCGCAGCTGGAACAGTTGTTGATATTTCTCGAGTAAATACCTATGACTGTTAACCTTTGACAATGATTGTTTAATGGTACAACGATTTCATTGGCACATTGCAGTCCAAACAGAACGAAACAAGTATAAAACAGGGTCTGAACAATTCTGACGATATTAATTGTCACACTAACACATGTATCAACACAGTTTATCCTTATCATCAAAGATATGAATTGCATTTCAGTTAGCACACTCAATACATATACGACTTTGCGCTAATTAAGTGTGCTTGGCACAGTAAGCAGCCTCAAATTTGGTTTGCAACAAAAACATTTTACCCTTAGGCTCACATTGTTTAATTTTGCATTTGTATTCGCACGTTTTGGCCATATCAACCAGATGTTGCTCAACCAAATCAGTTTCTTTAGAGGATTAGAGGATTTTCTTTTGGCAAAGCAGCCGGCAACCAGGACTTACGGAGAACCTAGAATGCATTTACCTTCTGAGCTGCTTTTGTAAGCAGTCTAACCTTAGCAGGTGGGGGATCAACGTTATCGCCTGTAGTAGGACTGACAGCGTAATTTTCGTGTGAGAGATCAATTGGAGAACTTCCTGTACCAGCAGGTTCCAAAGGGAACTGGTCATCTGAGTCAAACGGGTTGTTAACGGATATGAATTCAGAAGGGTTAAGTGAAACCAAGCGTATGGTCACCAGATCGACTTCATCTGGTCCACATCCACTACCGGTCGCTCTTCTTGATTGTTTTTCCTAAAAGCATATGAATACATAAAAGTTGAATACTAAGGAATTCATTATATTTATTTCAGATACCTATCGACTGACAACTTCCGTATTGTATCTGGATACTTGGCCACTATCACGCACCGGCAGGATAATCCTGAATCTAGATATGTTCATCGAGTAGCTGCCCTCGTCCCACGAAAAGCCATTAAATATAGATCAAGCTACCAAGGTATGGTGACCTGACCAACGTCCAACAGACTTTCCACTCAATTGCATCGTACCCGGGAGTGTCAGGAACAATTGATTATGTCCATATTCCAACTGGCAGCCCTGCGGGTCGCCAAGCCGAAAGATATCGAAACCGGAAGAATACCTTTTACTGAATGTGCAGGTGATTGTTGACGCAGGACTAATGATTAGGGATATTGTTGCAAGGTGGTATAGTTCTGCTCACGGTGCCAGGGATTTTGGTGAAAGTTCAGCATAATTCTGCTTTGAGAATGGAGCAATTGAAGGCTTACTCCTGGGTGATGCCGGTTATCCTCTCAAATCCTACCTCATGACCCCTGTTCCAAATTCGATTTCGGATGCTGAGGAGCGCTATAGCAATGTCCATAAATGAACAAGAATTTCTATTGAAAGTCTGTTTGGCTGTGGGAAGCGATTATTTCCAGCGTTGAGTTATGGGCTTCGTTTTTCACCGGAACGCTGCAGTGTGATTGTGGATTGCAGCTGCTTAATCTAGCGAGGGTAATTGGGGAGCCTGATTTCGATGAGAATTGATGAGAATGCGTGCTGGAAATTTAAAAGGAGTAGCATTGGAACAGGACGGTTGCAGCTAGAAATGCTATTATTCGGTCTCCCTTCTCTTAGGGCCTTTTCGCGAATGGGTAGAGTAGAGTTAAAATTAACTCTTTTAACCCTTTTCATAAATGCGCAGGGTTAAATTTAACTCTGCCTGTTTTTCACTCTTTTAACTCTGCAGGGTTAAAAATCAAAGAGTTAAAAGAGTTAAAACTGGGAGAGTTAAAATTAACTCTCTGCATACGTGAAAAGAGTTAAAAGGATTATGATTTTTGTGTACGCAAAGTCCAACTTTTCATCATTTGAGAATATTAAAAAACTTCCCAACGTTTGGAAAATTTTAAATAAAATAAGACAAGATATTTTCATTTTATTAATAAACATTTATCACGTCTTAAATGCAGCTCTTTCAGGACCACTTTCAGGATCACTCCCAAGGACTAGGACGAAATTTCTAAAATCAGGACCACCTCAGGACCACTCCCCAGGACCAGGACCACTTTCAGCACCACCAACGGGACGAGACAATAAAAGGTCACTTTTGACATTAGGGACAGGTGTCTAATAATCAGAATATATACCCACAACGCTTGCATTGACCAACCAAAACATTGATATGTGAAAGAAGTACAATGGACAACTGTGGCATGGAAGACGCCAGTTTTGGTTTTCATTTATACATTTCTAGATCGTAGCTTTGAGGTTTGTCATTATTTTAAGAGACCACAACATAACAAACAGACAATACTGAGTCGGTCTATAACAAAGCATACTTAGAGCTGGTGCTTTGGATAGGTTTCGATTTTTGAATGAATGTACACCATATGCATGGACAAAATACTGCATCGTTAGCTCAATAGCTCGCCGGACATGAGCGGCGGTCATCCGTCATGAACTAAGGAAATTGTCTGGTGCTGTCAAAACTTGGCAACAACTACCTTTAGTAAGTTGACCGTCACGAACCCCCCCCCCCCCCGATTTAATAATTTTGTCAATAAAATGTCAAAATTTTATCCAATTTTATCCAATGACACTGTGAAATCAAAATTTTCATTCGCCGTTGTTGACCAGACAGACAGTACTTTATCCTTATCGTTTCTATGTGGGCTCCTATATTTCCTATTTTCCTTTCTTCTGGGTTCAGGTCCCTTTGGGAATGGAGAGAAAGTGTTTCTGCAAAATATGGTTGTTCAACCGTCTACTTTTCTACAGAACGAAATGTGTCCTGTGCAAAGAAATATATTGAAATTGCTGAATTCGGTTGTCTCTGCAGTTCAGTTCCTTGTTGCCGAAGGTTTGTGGCATCGGGAGGTTACTGTTGGCGGCAGTGTCGTTCAAGGGTCTGCCGCAAAGATTCCCCGTATTGATTCTGTCCAGCAGCGGTCTGAGCCAACTTTACGACACCTGTTCAATCTCGGTTTGTAATATCCTATATCATTAATAAAGGAATACTCCTTCCCTTCTGAGATTTTAATTTTCAGCTTTAAGGCTTATAAATGGTGCCAGATTAAACTCATTCTAGTAAAAACATCTATTATCTAGGACCCCCCCGAGGACCACCTTCACCCATACCGAGCACCTGCAATGGGCAAGGCTATCTGCCATCTTCCTTGTGAACCTTGTGAATTGCCGTCCCTTCATTCTAAAGCACTTGTAGTGAACATTTCACATTTCGAAATTCAGTTGCAAAGACTTTTTCGGTAGTGCGAATTGAATCCGCCACTAGTTAAAATGTCCCTGAGCTTTGCCAAGCAGGACAGTTCAGTTGGGCCACAAGGCCAGTCAAAAGTAGATTTTGCATGAGTCAGTTAGTTTTTTGGTTGCAAGCGAGTTTGTCTTTACGAAAATTCATTAGATTCTATAAGTTTTCATGTCTCCATCTTTCACTTTGTTTTGTCTTTGATTTATGAAAAATTTATTCATTGGAAACTTAATGAATTTAATATCAGGCTGCATTACAACATCATCAGTCCTTTCTGTTTAAAGCCTTGCCTTGAATGTTTAAATAATCACGAAATACCACCATCCACCTGTTGGTATTTCAAACTTCTCACTGTCTGCTTTGAAGCTTTGATTTGAATGAGCAAATGAGTTATAGAATTCTGTCTGCCCTTACTGGAGAAGCGGGCAGCCAGTGACAATGAAGATTCTAGAATTTTTCTGTAGTTTACAGTTAATAACACTGTTTTTGGTCAGCAATGTATTGTTGACGGTAAACGGATTCACAGTTGTCTGCGAAAATAGTCCCGTTTTCATCGAAGAAAACAATGATTATTGGTAACACTATTCAATTAGATATGTATTTTCAATTTAAACGTCCAACAATAGAAGTTGAAACATGGAATGGTTATTACAAGTCTGGCGATGATATTTGATATGTAATACTATTGTTGCACAATACGTGTGGTTTGCAATCTCTTCAGTAGAACTTTTTAGGTATTTATAGCAATTTAACAACTTATTCATGGCAACCATGTCTCGCACTAACAGTTGGCGTATAATTCTGTTAGGACTTGCAAAGCCTGGTTAAATTTCGCGAATGAACAAGGTAAAAGGATTTTTTAACTCCAGTTATAGAATTGATAGCAAAGTAAGTAAAGAAACCTAAAGTAAGCACAGAAAAACAAAGTAAAGCCTATGAAATACCGTGACACTAAATTTTACTTGAGTTTCAGGAATAGCAGCCTATTTGAACATGATGCAGTGACAACTTTTCGACGATGTCGCATTGATTTGCAAGACTACGAATCTGAGGACTATGTTGCCATGTATTTTCAAAACTTTGTACCACGTGCCAGAACTGCCAACTTCACCCGATGCGAAATTCTGAAACTGGGAGAACTGTATTGTAACTTGCTGTTGGAGGAATTTCGTTCTTTTTATAAAATAAGGGATGTTGATTTAGCCCTATCGTTTGGAAGTGTTTCGGGTGTCGGGTTAATGGCCGGATCCTGGGTATTAATGAATGAAGAATTTAAGGGAGCTGCCAATACCAAGTACCACATGGCGATTCTTGCAATTGACTTTTTATCACTTGCACCACATATTATCACAGCCATGCATCATTTAGTATACCACTTAAAATACACAACATTCTTTTACAATTGGATCTATGTAATGAGGTCATTTATTTCCCATTTTTTTGGTGACATAAGTGATATCTTAATGGCCAGTGCTACAGTGCTTCGAGTTGCGGCACTCTGGTTTCCTATTAGGTTTGCAAAGCTTAATGCAAATCTAACTTTTTCTGTAACACTATGTTTAAGTTGTATATATTCATGTATTGTATGGGGGCCATTGATTTTGTTCATGAGACAACTAACTGGGGGATTTAGGGAGGACATCCAAGAATATCGACTGAAAGTTGCACCATTTGCGACGTCACAATTACGAATAAATCTAGTTATTTTTCAGCAGACAGTGTCAACGTTAACTGCAGTGGTCGTTCTCGTTGGAAGCGCTTTGATAATAATTGGAGTTGTGCGAGCGCAAAAGGTTGTGAACAGATCGAGCCAGGAGTTGAGAGAACAAACCCACAAAAATATCAGTATGTCCGTTTTACTACTGTCGATAAGTGTACCGTATTTGATTTTCGCAGCAGTATCTTTCGGTAAGCAATACATCCTGGCACACATGCTTAGTGCTTGGACGATAAGGTACGGAATAGCTAGATTTTTTGATTCTCATACCTTTGCAGAAATTGTAGAAGCTGGTAGGTTAGAGTCCTTGGGAATGAAATTAACACTATGGAGTGGGGGCTTTTACTTCTTTCATCATTCCTGCAACTTTTTCTTATACTTATTGTTTCATAGCAGATTTAGGGCATGCTTTCTGAAACCATTTGGGATTAAGTTAAGCATTACTACAGTCAGCATGACGAATTCATCAACTCGCTAGTTTAAGCTTTTCGTTAGGAGGTGATTAGACATTTGAATACATGTTGATGTTAATTCTGTTTCAAACGTGTGCTTGATATATCTTCAATGGTTTGTATTATTCTGAACAATAAACATAACTAAGAGGAAGCTATCTTGGAATATTGTCAACTCGTTATTTTTGTGTATTCTGTGTGAATTCCACAGAATTTGAAAAAACGACTGATAATATGAATAAATCAAATGCGCTAGTTGTCGCATTTGGAAATTTAGCAGAGATACAATTTACTACTAAAGGTGTGATAAATGGGAACGCAATTGGCACGTAGGATGTAAAACATAACAAATTCGTTTATTTTATACGGTAATGCACAGTAGGGCGGTGATGCCCTACTGTCATATTTTGTTATTATTTAAAAAGATTCTCCATTCAAAATTAGCCCGAACTTGTGTATCTCGTATTTATCGAAATTGCCCCGATAGCCCATAATTTGTAATTGAAATGTCGTAATTGTCTGTATTTTTGCAAAGATAGATCATGCATCTCCCCAGTTTTGCTCAAAATTCTCTCGCTAAAATTTGTCTAAATTCTATTGGCTGGAGGCATGTCACGTGATTTCGTAATCACTATGGCTGCCTCCAGCAATCTTTCGTCAGTCTTGTTCGGATTTTCACGCAAGTCGGTGGTTTTTCTTTACTCGCTCTGCTTCAAATTTATGCTTTATATTACCTTACCTGCTATTCATTGGGGCTCTCGAGTGCTATTGAAATCCGGAGTATGAGAGTAAATAGCCTCCCATCTGGTGATAGGTGGGACGGGAGTTCCCAATTGTATAATTACTCGGGGCGCACAATCATTCCTTGTATTTCTTTACTGCCATATGTTATATTTGCTCTGTATCAAGAATTTATGGTCATAATTCTGGATCTGCTTTTCAATTTGTAAGTCTCCCCCCTCCGGCTTTTATATTAAATATTATATCACGGCCACTTGGCCTAGTGTATTTTAGCTAAGTTTAGACTGTTTAGTTCGGTAAGTAGGGATTTAGGGCTTAGATTAGGGGTAATTTAGTGGGGTTAAGCTTAAGTTTCACGATCATTGGGTCCTTCTAATTGGCGAGGCTTGTCGAGGTCGGTCTGGAAATCATCTCCAGTCCAGGTTGCGTATCCAGCCTAAAGCGCACAGCACCCCAGTAAAGGGTTTTGGTCGCCATTTATCCAGTCTCTGGGGCCAAATCTTTACAATAGGCTGCCAGTTTCGGCCTCCACCTCGCCAATTTTCGTATAATTTTACGTACGTTTCGTGTATTTTGTGGGGAAAATATTTTCCGGAGTCAAGGAAAATATTTTCGATTTTTCTGGAGCTAGAAAAATCCAGGCCCACTAGGTATTTTTCCGGGTCGGAAAAATCCTGTACGTATTTTTCGGGGATTATTCTGTGCCTGTCTCGTCATATTGTGCAAATTTTGTCAATTTTGGGGGTAAAATTTTCCATTTTCTCGGGGGTTCTAATCTAATTTTGTCTCACTTTCTGGTCATATTTCGGGGCTTTTTCTGGTATTGTGCGGGTAATTGCTGGGTTATTGTTGTACTTTTGTCAAAGTTCCGGCCAGTTTGCGGCGTGTCCCTGTCATTTTTGAGGGATACGTACGTATTTTTGGCGTAAATCAGGGTATATTGTTGGTAATTTCTACGTAATTTTGTCGTATTTTGGGCCGTTTTTGTGCGTATTTTCTAATTCTATTGTTGATACGTACATTTTGTGGCCAATATTAATCAGATTATTGTGTATCATTGTGTATTTTAGTAAACTAGTTTTTAACCGAAACCAGCCTTACTACCAGCAGTACTTTTTCCATTTAAATTCGGGTTTTTAGGTAATTTTTCTCATTCTAGATCTCACGTACGTACTAATTTTAATCCTACACTAGTTTCATACGTATTCAGGTTAGGCAATAATGATAACTAGAAACCAGGCGGCTGCTCAAAGGGAGGACCCAGGAACCTCCGAGTCCTCCGCCCAGGCAAATGTCCCCGAAGATGGGGTCGAGCAGCCTCCAAACCTGGATCTGGCACCTGATCCGGCGGATTCCTCGGTCATAGAGGAATCTGCACCTCAAGCGGGGGCAGTGGCCAACCCGCCTGGCCCTGAAAACCCTGGGCGGTCCTCCGCCCAGTCGTCCGACGGCGCCTGGAGGGCCGATTTTACTCATCGGGCTGATGAGTTGGGCCAGCTTATGGACGGAAATCGGGCCCACGTTGAGCGGTATGGGTATTTACCGCCACGTGAGCCTACACCGGACGAAGCGGGCGCTTCGGTCAGCCAGGCAGAAAAGTCAAGGATTCTTGACTTTTACCGCCAATACCGGCGGTACCCCCTACTGACGCCGGCCCAACAGAAATGGTTGGGCCTACCCACCCTACAACCTGCAGCACCCGGTGAGGATGCTGGAGTTTTGCTGGCGGCGCGCCGGCATCTGGAAGAACAGGCCTACTTCCGCCAGAGGGGTTCTTACCCTCCACCTAGGCCGTATGTGCCCCCTCCTGTGCCGGAGTCGGCACAGGGCCCAATTCCTGGCCTTACACCGGATCTGGTGTCGGCCCTACGGTTGTGCGCATATGGCCTGCCTGGTAGGTCTGGCCAGGCTGGACCTCCCGCCGGCGTAATTCAGAGCCGGACCCGGCCCAGCTGATTCGGGATCAGAATCAGCCTGATCGGCCGGGCTCTGACGAGCCCTACGTGTGGGACGACGAAGAAGGTACCCAGCTAGGAGCTAGTAGGGACCCACCTCCACGGCAGGAGCCTAAGCCGTCTCCTGCTCGCAGTTACCGGAGCTCAGCTCATTTACAGCTGACTTCCCCACCTGGTGGCCCTGTCAGACCACCGTCTAAATCAGAGCCGAAGGAACCTCTTCCAGCTAAGGAAATGGTGGATGCGGGCACTGACCCCATGCCACCACCGGATAATAAGGTGGTACCTTGGGTCAACCCACTGGCCCGCCTAGTCAGAGTCCCACAAACTAGGACCATGTCACCGGAGGAATATCAGGTATGCCGGTCCCTCATTACTCAGTGGCTGGCTGACTTGCCGGACGTCACTTCCGGAGCACTGGATCAGTACTACCCGGAATTGTGCGCCGACTTGCTCAGCCTATGGCCCTCTGAAAGAGAGGACCCGGATGCTGGACCCCCGCCATTCCAGCAATATGAGGCCCAACCAGAACAGCCTCATGCAGACGAAGCCGGGTTGGCTAATCTGCCCTTTCCTCAGCAGTCTGTGTATTGGCCGTCACGACCTAGGGCTAGGTCGGTGCCAACTAGGGCTGAGGCTGAAGCTGAACTTAGACGACCGGGCGGTCGGTCTCCTCTCCAAATTGAACAAGCCCCGTCGGAGAAATCAGCCTATCCGCCCATTGGCCGACGTTGGCCTGTGGCTCGCCGGCAGGAACCTCGGACGGAGGTTCATGCCCCCCAAACGGCTGGTCCCCACAATACCGTGGCACTAGCCAAGCCTACCCAGTTTGACCTCACCCGGCAATTGGGTGAGTATTTGAAAGGCTTCAAGGGCATGAAGCTCTTTCAGGGATCTCAAAGCCCAATTAAATTCACGAGTTGGCTAAACAACTTCGTAGCAACGGCCAACATGCATCAGGTGCCCAGCGAGCTCTGGCACCGGTTACTGTGGACCATGGTGGACGATAACGTAAAGGAGGCACTGAGTCCACACCCGCCTTCTACCTATGAAGACTTTATCGTGGTGCTCCGCCAATTGTATGAACCGCTTCCCACTACCGTAGAACAGTATGCAGAACAGTTCTACAGGAAGCAGCAACAGCCTAACGAGCGAGCACACGATTTTGTCGCGGCATTGCGACTGCTCGCTGCTAAAGCTTTTCCACTCGAGACGCCTCTCGAGAGGGAAAAGAAGCTTTGTACCCAGTTCTGCCGGGGTTTACGGCAGGACCTCAGAAAGCGGATTGGCGGAGCTCTAGCCGATCTCCAGTTTTGGCCTCATGCTCGGGAGAATGAGCTGGTCAACCGTGCCCTGCATATAGCAGAGACGGTAGAAACTGAGATGGCTGAAGAAGCCCCAGTTCAGGCTTTTGCGGTACAGCAGCCGCTACAGCAGCAGCGTGCGGGTGTGCACCAGCCTGTAGGGGGCCAAGCTCAGGCCTCACCTAATCAAGGGGCCCAACACCAAGGACAGGAATTGTGCTTCCTGTGTACGCAACCCGGTCATCGGTTGCGTCAATGCCCTACGTATTTGGCCGGCGTGCAGATATTTGGCGCTGACCACCCACAACGGCAAAGGATCTTTGCTCGTTTAGGGGGCAATGCCAATAGGCCTAACCCAGCCGCTCCAGCAGCGAATTACGGTGGGAATAACCGTTATAATAATAATAACCAGCCAGCTGGACGAGGCCGGCGGTGGGGCCGCGGTATCATCGGCCCATTACGTTATGAGGGTTTCCCGGACCAGGGAAACGCCCAGCAGGGGCACGGGCAGTAGAGTCTGACTCGCGTCCCTCCCAACCCATGGCCGTAGTTAACATGATTGTAGCCCCCACCCCACCTATCGGGTCGATGGGTCCCTCCCCTTTTAACCCTCCCGAGTTCCCAGAACCTCGATTCTGGGACAGTGATGACTCGGACGGGTGGCCAGCGATGTCTGGTAACTCGGAAGTGGCTGCAAAGGACGGGTGTGTCCTGCAGCCTGAGGCATACACTAGACCCGGAACCCAGCCCCTGACATTCGTACGGGATACGTACGTCTGTACTTGCAAGAAGTGCAAGAAGAAACTCCAGAAACGGAAAAATAAAGAGAACTGGATTCCGCCTCGGCAGGTGGTACTAGATAATGGAGGTTCCCGGGGGGGGGGGGCTCTTCTTTGGTGGGACTGGCATACCTCGGCCCCATATATTCTGGAGGGGGGGGGGTTTTGGGGGGGGGGTTTTGGGGGGGGGGGGGGGGGGGTAGGGGGGGGGCGAGGGGGCGCGGGAGCGGGGGGCTCCGCGGGGGGGGCGCGGATAAGGACGGCGCGTTGCGGGGTGTGGTGTGTGGGGGGCGGAGTCGGGAGGGGCTGGGGGGGTGGGGGGTGGGGGGTGGGGGGGGGGGGGGGGGGGGGGGGGGGGCGAAGAAAGGAGCGGACGGGCGGGGCCGGGGGGGGGGGAGTAGCCTCTGTAAAGGTTTGGTTGTTACCAGTAAACAGATAAATTTAGACTCAAGAGAAGACTACTAGGTTCGTGAGTGTGCGCATATCAAACTCGTAGACTCGCTCCTAGACTCGCTAAATTCCTAACCAACTGCAGCAGGCGCCGGCAATCTATTTTAGTACCGTGAGTTTACTGGTCTCGACACAAAATTATATATTTGCCAAAAATGTAAGAAAGTATAAATTTACAGTTCAAACAAAATAAACATTCTCATACTCGTTCAATACACTAAACAAAATTCACTGCACAGAAATAAAAGGGGAACGGAATAACCCACACCCAACTTAAGAGGGAGTTGAGTCCCCCAACCAAACTTACAAAATATTCCCCAACCGAGTAGCGATGAAAAGCCCAACACGACCGTCCCGCGTGAAAAATCGGAGAAGACTGACTTTGTGTTAAATTTCAATGGCGGACATGATTTAGCTAGGAACCGAGGTTCCTACACAGAAGGACAATTTTACGTTTATCGTTCATAAAGATAACACTGCATTTTCTTCATTTTAAATAATTTCAAATGAAAATCAAAGGAGATAATAGAAAATAGTTCACAGATTACCCCCTCTTTTGAAACGCGCGCCCTCGCCGCGGCCTCCAGGCAAAGTTAGTAGCCGTTAAAAATGAGGGTTAACCTACGTAACTTAGGTACTAGTAGAGGTAAAACGTCGTTTTAGTAAGCAGAAAGAATTAAAATTGTATCTCACTCGAGCCCCTGGCTTTGCCAAATTTTAGGGGTCTGTTTTCGAGACACGGGTAAAGCTACTTCGGCACGTGCCGGACCACACACAAACACTAGAGTACATAGACTCAACACAAAAGACATAGAACCCTTCAGCCGCGACGGGAGCGCAGGTCTCAAAAGGGAGAGTAACCCGAAAAGTTTTATAGAGAGAGACGGGGAAACTCTATGCAAACAGCACACAACGGAGACACTAATCCAAAACTAGACAGTATAGAACTAGAGAACTATACAGTAGAAATATACTATGGAGAACTAGACAAAGAAATAGAACTTTAACCCCGATTATATATGAAAAATATGGGTACATAGGTGCTCCAGGAGAGGCTACCCCGGAGGAATAATTTATAAAAATTTATGAGAGATTGCGCGAAAAGAGCAAAAAGATACGGGTATCCAGTCCAGGGAAGCCTCCCCCGGAGTAAGCATATTATGCACGAATCTGGTTAAATGCCGGTATAAAGCTGCATATGAATAAAGCACACATGGAATTATAGCTGCACCAACAAAGATGGCAAAACTGGCAGGTGGAAATGGCAGTACAAAATTATGCGTAAACCCGCGGTACGATAAATGGTAGTAAAACAAAACAAAACAAAACAGTTAGAAAAGGAATAACATACGACATAGCATAGGACGGACGAGCCGAACTAGAGGGCACCCTTGAAAAAGCTCAAAAGAAACTACAAAATAGAATAAGAAGGTTTGAAAGATCAATAGAAGTTTAAAAGGATAATAATCGAACGAAAACCCCATAAAGTATAAACCCTAAACGTATTCCCCCCATCCTGTTAAAGCTATCAGACAAAATAAAGCAGAAAAATGGAATGAAAAACACACAACACGATTAGAAAAAATGGGAAAGGGGGAAGGGGAGCGGACGAGTAAGAGGACATAACCGGAATATAACATGTATCACACAGTTGACTGTCACAAAAGATGTACTGATAGCTGATGGCAAGAAAATCAAAGTTCATATAGCAAGAAACCAAAGAGGCAGCCGAGAACCCTCCGGGACTTCCATCAACCGGACTTCGGACCAACCTCCGGGAGGAGAGCGGGCGCCCCTCGGCGCAAGCCGCTCCGGACCAAACCCATGCACCGGTCAAAAATCAGAACCAGGCCCACACCAAGCACCCGGGCCACTCCAATACCAGGCACAAAGCAGCTCGCCTATGGGAAAACAATTTACACAGCAAACATATAAGCAGAAAGAGGAACTCGCCGCAGAAAGGGGACTGGGGGGGAGGGAAGGGGACGTATGTTACAGTAAACAAGAAACAAACAAAAAAGAGTAAGTACGGCATATATATGGAGATTAGCATACGGCACAAAGGCCTACAGTAAACAAAAATAGCATCATAATATAAGGCACAAAGCCACAGACACAAAATAAGGCACATTGGCCAAACAATACATCATAAAGGCCCGATTAATTTAGGAGAGAGGAAGCGCGAGCCTACGGCAACTGCAGCCCAGAGAGTATCCAGACAACCAGCGACCGTAGACTGCGCTAAAATCAAGAAAAGCGAAAAGAATAAACTACGGAATCTGAGATGCCGGTCCGGGGTTGACCGCCCACCCTTGCCCAGCCATAAGCCAGACACAGGCGACGAGCAACCACGGACCCGCCGTGATACGGGACGGTAGAACAACCCCAGTACTATTGCATAAGCAAAATGGCCGTTAAATTTGAGTAAAAAGGTGAAGGTAAAAAGGGTAAAAGAATTTGAAAGAATACGAGGTAAACAAGTCCTCGAGTACCCTCCGGCAGACCCTAGAAAACATTCGCAAAAATTTAGAAAATTCCGGTAATGATTTGACGTAGCAGAAGAGTAAAACACGGAAAGTAAAGTCATCTTAGAAAAATCACAAGAATTTCACGAAAAGAAGGTGGTCCAGGGTACACGAGTAATTCCTTAATCTCTATTCCCCCAAAACCACACATAACAGGTTAGTAGATAACAACAAGAAAACTCTCCTGCCAGTACGGGCCAAGAACGTACGTACGACATGCATGACGTACATTATGAGCCATGGCCGACCCGGTCTCCCAGCGGTCCCCAACGAAAACGACGAATTTCTGCAAAAATAAAGAGAAAAGCTTCCAACGGTGAAACATACAAAAAAGATTCAGCTTTTGTAAGAGTATTCCGCATACTTAAACATACATAATACGTATACCTAAACTTACGTATACGTATATAAATAGAATTCACCGTCTTTTTGTGCGTCTCCTGCTATACCAGACGAGGGATCGTTGGCCTCACAGGGCGCGACCGCGGAGCCCCCGACTGGTGGGCAGGAGACAATTTAGGAAGCATGATAATAACCCCAGGGCTTCAAGCTGAATACTCCGCTCGCCCCCTCCCAAAACCGGAAAGCTCCTACTAATCACTGACACCCGACTAGTTTTAATTTTAAAACAAAAGTTTTCAACAAAGGTTTTTTCAGAAGAAACAAAAATTTCCAAATAACACAAAATATGCCCCAAATGTGTCCAAAACAGTTCAAATAAAAAACAAGACAAAAGTATGAACGTTCCAGAGCCTGCCCCGTGTTGGCAACCAAATGAGAATAACCTAAAACACAGAACAAAAAGAATTAGTCAGAATTATATAAATTGTAAATTAGGAGTTGAAAAAATTATACCAAAAACAAAAGTTAAGAGTGTTATGCCAGTAAAACAGGATAGGCAACACAGATCATGCGGGTGACAATACCTAAAGGAGGTCTAGAGACACTCCGGCAGAGCCCAAGCATTTAAATCATAATCTTATGTTTAAAAGTAATTTTCTACACCTTGAACATAATATTTTAAAAATCATTTGAAACAAAAGAATGTGAAGTCACGCCGGAACGACACTATACTTGGAAAATTTGTAATGAAACCAAAGAGTAGCAATTGGCATCTAAAATAAAAAGACAGAGGAAGGCACCCAAGTCTCGGAAGTAAACGTTTTCAAACATGAATTTTAAAGCAAGAATAAGGACGATAAACGTTCAGCTGCTTTCCCCACCCTTTTGGTCAGAATTTTCTTTTATGTATGATCCAAGAACAGTTACAGGGAACCTTGGAGTTTCCGTATTTGCTTGACTAGAAATTTCACTTGCCAAACTGTCTTAAAGCCCTCGGCATTACGGAAAAATTTAGGGAAAATTTAAGCATTTGGGCTTTGAACTCTTGTCAAATTAAGCAGTCAGCCAAAAGGTAGTCGAGATTTAAATTCTTTATTATTAAACGCCCCCTCTCCCAGCTTTGACCTAATATCAATAATCTGACAGTCAGTATTATTTGTGTCAAGCAGTCCTACGAACGAATTTCTTATAAGCATCTGTGTGTACGCCTATATATATTTGCGTACAAAGTAATTAATATATGTGTACCTTATATGTAAATATATGCACGTGTCAGGGAGGCTGAGGAGACCTTTGAAAATTTCGTGGCCAGTTTGCCTTAGACTAATTGTCATGTGTGTGAAAGGCGAACAGTGTGGGGACACATACACATATAAGTGTGTCACGAAGATAGCCCTAAATTGTGTTAAACGTCTGAACATCTGTATACATACACGTATTTCACCTTTATCCACATAGACACTAAAGTCTGTGCGCATTATATGCCTCCGTCACCCCCCCCCCCATAAGGCACAGCAACAGAAAATTTTACTGCAGATTTGGCCGTATCTCGCCTAGTTTAGAAAGTTGTCTTGGCCGTGAGAAAATTTTTATTTGACAAGATTGTAATTTCTTTTAAAGAAGGACAAAGCAGTTCTGACTGGCACCACATTTATACTATGTATCAAAAACAAATTCCAATGAAAGAACGTCATCAAAATAAGGATATAACTTACAATACTGCTAGAAAACTTATGTGAGAGCCGGACAGAATAACTTCACCACTGCTGATACAAAAATGGTTCCAGTTATTATGTGAGCCAGCAATCACTGAAAAGGCGGGGCCGACCTGGACCTTAAATTAAAATAAACGAGTAAATGCAAACAATAATCTTGACAGGTACTAGTAAAATTATTATGTGAACATCAAGGGCTAAGTGCAAAAGATGAACAGTGGCAGCTAGACATAAATTTGAAAACAGAAATCATGACTGAAGTTAAAGTATCAAACTAAAAATAAATAAAAAGTGTAAAGTGGGATAAAACCTGTGTACCTTAAAATCATGAACCTAAAATTAGAAGCCAAAAGGCAAACAATAGTACTGGGTAGGTGAAAATAACGGATTTACTTTCTTGGAAACTACATTAGATTTCAATTAATTTACTGCTGAGCTTTGAACCTGTAGAATTTTAATGATATTATAACGAAACCCGAGAGAGATTTATAAATTTTTCCAAAATATAACCGGGCCAAAAAGAATTTAGTAACAGTCAATAATAACGGTGCCCATGACTGCGGGTTTACCCCCTCTTTTGAAAATTAACTTGGGACAGGGAGGACTGGACTATGTCCAGATGTAGAAGTTACTGGAGGGGTGTCTACCCCCTCTTTTGAAATTTTAAAATTTTCGTCTTCTAGAGGGAGCCGCAGGTGTTGTTGCTAGATTTGAATTTTCCTTCACAGATAATTCAGATGGTGCAGATGATGTACGTAATCCAAATTGTCCAGATGATTCAAATAACTGAAATACGCTTTCTCAGTCGTCTGGCATTTTTCCTGCAGGAAAGGGTTAAACGGAGAGCCCTCCCGGAGACGTGGTTTCCCCTTATGTATATCAACCACAAACGGCAAATCACGAGAAAATTTGTTTGAAAGAAGTTGTGCCGGAGGAAGGCTCCTCGGACCCCGGACAACATGGGGGGTATGGGTCAATTGCAACAATTTCCGAGCACATTTCGGCTGATGACAATAATGGGTGGTGTATTCCTTGCATGTTCACTTCATTTGTAGAAAATAACAAATCCCAATAAAAACTTTTCATGAAATCAGTTCCTATGAGCATCTCACAAGAAAAGTCAGGAGCCATATGAAAGGACCAACCGTATTCTTTACATCCCACCGTAAAAATGACAAAAACTTTAGCTGAAATTTTTAGAGGGGCGTTATTTGAAGTGACGGCAGTGATGGGATCGGGATGGTCGAAACGGACCTCTGCCCCGCTGGTCAGAATTCTTTGTACTGTTCGGGGACTAATGATAGAAATCGACGCCCCGGAATCTATAATTGCCAAAATTTTTGCGGCCCCCGATGTTACCGAAATAGCGGGCATATTATCCGCCGCCGCTAGTACCTGTTCGGATTCAATCCCAGCAGAGGCCCCCGGAGTCACTGCTACGGAAGCTAAATGACCTGAAACAGGGTTTTCCTTATCCTGTACGGAGTCAATAACGGTGGGCTGTTCGCGGGAAGGGGGGGGGGCGGGGAAACGCAAGAGAAGGTGGGGTTTTAAAAAGAGAGATCGTGGGGAGGAAATTGGGGTTGGGGAAGGGGGTGGGGGGGGAGGAGGGTTGGAAAAAGGGAAGGGGGGGGGGGGGGGGGGGAGGGGGGGGGGGGGGGGGATTTGGGGGTTGGGGGGTGGGGGAATTTTGGGTGGGGGTTGGGGGTGGAGAGGGGTTGAGGAGTGGAAGATGGAGCAGAATATTGGGGTGGTTGGGGAGTGGGCTGGACGGGGGCGTACTGAGTATATGAAGAAGGTGGGGTATAATTTACGGGTTGGTAATATTGTTGTTGGTTTGTCTGTCCTTGATAATGGGGGGTATAAGGCGTTCGATTATACAAAACGTGGTCAACTCGTTCCGAAGGAGGACGAGGTCTATAGTCAGACGGGGCTTTCGAGGGGTATCTTTCCCAACATTTTTCGGGAGGGTGTCCCCTCTTTTTGCAGTACCTGCAGGGGGCGGAAAATTTCTTACGTTTTTCCTCATCCCACTTGGCCAAGGCTTCTTGGATGTGCTGTTCAAACCAATCCTTCATCTCCCGGAAACCAAGGCGGGAGGCAGCGACTTCTAAATTTGCCTGTGAAGGTGAATCCGAAGTTCGTTGATTCTGGGTTCTGTTGTCAGAACCACCTTCTTCAACGTAGTAGATAGGCAAGTCATATGACAAGGTGTCGCCCTCCGGAGCCCTGGCTTCACGAGACTCCAGACGGTCAATGATACGACGCACATCCTGCATGGTCGGGCGTTCACTCTGGTAAAGGGAGGCCAGTGCGAGGGCGAACTTGTCGTGGACCCCGGCAAAAAGTTGTTGAACGCATTGTTCTTCCCTTTCCTCCTGGGTGTCCCACAGGTCGAGGGCCATAGCTTGTAATTCAGAAATATAATGACGAACTGATTCATTATGAAGCTGTTTTCGATGAGCAAACGCAGAAAATCTATCCCGTAAAGAAAGTTGAGGTTTTGGAAACTGGGATTTTATCAATTCAAGAAAACCGGTGTAAGACTCCACGACCTGTGGGCCACAACGGGAGGCGAAAATTTGAGCTTTTCCAGAGAGTTTATTCCAGAGAAGACGCCCCCACTGAGCCTCCGGGACCGCGTGAACCGCCACGGCCGATTCGAATTGAGGAAGCCAATCCTCAAAATAGGCATATTTCGGGTCGTAGCGAGGGACTTCCCGCAGGACTTCGAGGTAATACCGGAAAAGACTGGTGTCAAATTTGGAAACAGAAATGTCCGTGGGTTGCATGGTCTCAGGAGTAGGGTGACGAGAGTTTTTAGGCGTTTTGGATTTTTTCCCCACAGAATGTACCGTATGAGAACTGTGATTAGAAAAAGATGAAGGGGTAGGAGGGGGACCCGGAGGAGGGGGAGAAAGTGAGGGTCGGAGAGGTGGCGGTATATACGTACATACCTGTTGTGCATTAGAAACTGGCGGACAAGTGGTAGGTGCCGAATTTTGGGGGGGGTTGCCCCCCGGAGGTTCCTGTCCAGCAGGGGGGGGTACCGCGCCCTTGCCCTCCCATAAGGAAGACACAGACGAGTGGAGGCCCTGCTGCTGGGAGGTCTCACTAGGGGTAAGAGGGCGATTTCGCGATACGTAATCAGTCGCAGCAGCATGAGAGGCAACCATATCAGCCATATAGTACGGGTTTTCAGGAGCCTGTTGGGGTACGTATGGCGGGACCTGAAGCGGTGGAAGATTTGGTTGGGACCCTTCCCACAGATGATTTCTGTCTAGCTCCGCAATGACCGGGTTCTGGAAAACCTGCTGTTCCAAGCGGTCGTGTTGGAAATTTGCGGGTGTACGTATAAAATATTGCCCTTCCGGAAATTCTTCGTTGGGAGGCTGATAGCGAAGTTGAGGAACTTGCTGCTGATGGGGGTCAGGGGCTGCAAGCTGAGCACCCTCATACAAATGTTGTCCATAAGAGCGGGGAATAACCGGAAAATACTTGGGGTCCTGGTCATTTACACGACCCCGTTGAGCAGCTAAACGACTTGGGGAGGCCAAAGGGGGGTTTTGAGTACTGGGGTGGGGAATCGGTAAAGGGGGAGGTGGGGGAGGCTGTGTATGATGTAATTTTGGTGCGGAGGGGCCCCCAGGACAAACTGGAGTGCGATGTACCGAAATATTAGAAGGGGCCGTAGCTCGATCTGGTAGAGGGGTCCCATACTGGTCGCGGGGAATGACATGCCCCCCCAAGTGAGAGAGCTGTGGGGCCTGAGAATTTACCGGCGGTATATACGTATTCTGCTGAAAATCTGCCACCGAGGCCGCCGGAATACTATATGGAATTTGAGTGTTGGGTAAATAAGTGGGCTCTGGGGGGTGATGCCCCCCACCAAAATTCTGCTCCTGATAAGATACGGGGGTGTTATGACTTGAACCGCCCCCTTCTGACAAAAAACCCGAATTTTGACTGTTCGCAGAATTATAAACAGACCCATTTTCTGAACAAACAATATTTTCCCCGGAATTTTGCTGGAAATTTGGGCCATTCGGAGGTGGGGAGGTTCCGTTTTCAGCCCGCCGAGAAGGTGTCCCGACAGCTTCGGCCGAACCCAGAACATTTTGCCCAAAATTTTGTGAAAAATTTGAGTCCCTGGGAGGGGGACAGGAACCGTTTCCGACCTGTCGGGAGAGTGTCCCGACAACATCGGGCGGGCCCTGAGGAGACCGGAGAGAATACGTACATTGGGGGGGGGAGGCATAGCCCCACCTTGGAAAATTTGGGGGGAATGAGAATTTGGGGGAAAAGGTGAATTTTGAATTTGTTGGGAAAGGGAGGGTCCCTCTCCGGCTTGCCCAGACAACGGTCCAGACACACCATTAGGGGCCACCCCATTTCCCAAGATATTAGAAGGTAAATTTTGAGATGGTTGGGGAGGAGGGTGTCCCTCTCCGGCTTGCCCAGACAACGGTCCAGACACACCATTAGGGGCCACCCCATTTTGCAACCCCATAGCAGTAAGCACAGTTTGAGTACTCTGCACGACATCAAAACGAGGCGAAATAAAATTATCAAAATCCCGACGAAAATTCGAATTTTCAGAATTTTGATTTGTTAGATTTTGGGGGGAGGGAATAGGTATTTTACCCGCCCCAGAAGTGCCCGGATTTTCAGTCGGGAGGGAAGCAAACTGAGAAACAATTTGAGAAGGGCCGGAAATTGGTCCCCCCAATACCTGTACCGAAGTTTCTCTCCGGTCCGTAGTCAGTTCTCCCCCAAAATTTTGCCCCAATAGTTCCCCACCTGCTGGAGAGCCCCATGTATTCATCAGGGCCCCCGAAAAATTTATATCCCCCCGAGACATTGCTCCCCAAGACTGCCCCCTGGAGACGGAATGGCTACGCCGAGTCCTGGGTGGGGTCGGGGGTCGGACAGCACCACGAAAAATTGGGGGGTGGGGGGGTTCAGAATTTCGCAGGTGTGGAGTTTCATCATTTTGGGGGTGGGGAGATTCAGAATTCTGTAGGTGTAAATTTTCAGAATTTTGGGGGTGGGGAGGTTCAAAATTCTGTAGGTGTAGATTTTCGGAATTTTGGGGGTGGGGAGGTTCAAAATTCTGTAGGTGTGGAATTTCGGAATTTTGGGGGTGGGGAGGTCCAGCAGACTGAACCCCCAAACGTCGCGGCACAACTGGAGAAGTAACTACAACTTGGGGAGGGGGGGGAGGGGGTGGATTTGAACTATACGGGGGGGTCGGATTTTGTAAATTTTGGGGGGAGACACTCCCCCCGTTCCCCCCATGCTGTCGCCCCCCCAAATTTGCAGGAGACTTTTGGAAAAAATGGCGATTCAAAAAACTATCTGTAACTTCCGGCGCCTGCGAATTTGGGGGTAATTCGGAAAAAAGACGAACCGTTTCGTCACGAATCTTTTTTAAATAGCGAGTCAGGGGGCGAGACGAATCTGCTGACGAGTCTGACATGCTACTCTGCTGAAGGAACGGTCGCCAGTTGTAAAGGTTTGGTTGTTGTCAGTAAAAGAATAAATTTAGACTCAATAGAAGATTGTTAGGTTCGTGAGTGTGCGCATACTAGACTCGTAGACTCGTCCCTAAACTCGCTAATGTCCCTAAACAACTACAGCAGGCGCCGGCAATCTATTTTAGTACCGTGAGTTTACTGTTTTTATGACAAAATTATAAATTTGACAAAAAGAAAGCAAAAATATAAATTTACAGTTCAAAAAATGAACATTTTCATACAGTTATTCACGTAAACAAAAAACAAAAAGTTCACAAAATGACTTCACCCAAAAAAGAAAAGAAGAAATCCCCCAAAGTTAGGAGGGACTAAGTCCCCCAACCAAAACTTACCAAAAAATGGTCCCCCGTTGAACACTGGAACAATTGTAACGAAGAGCCGCCGCTCTGTAGACAGAAAAATTTGAGAAGACTGACTTTTGTTAACTTTCAATGGCGGACACGAAATTAGCTAGGAACCGAGGTTCCTACACAGAAGGACAATTTTACGTTTATCGTTCATAAAGATAACACTGCATTTTGAGTAATTTAGATGAAAATCAAGGAGAATAACCGAAAATAGTTCACAGTAAGGTGCGCACAATAAAGGTACATGTGCAACTGAAAGATGAAAAGTTCTTTGCTGCTTCAACTGGAACGGGAGGGTCTGTTGACATTGGCATCCACCTAAATCAGTGTGGAGCGAGTCTGGTACAAAGGGAGATCGAAGCTGCACTTGATTGTTTGGCCTCTTCGGAGGGGCGTCCAGGCTCCATGCGATGCGAAGTGGTGAGAGCGGCCAAGAAACAGCTACATCAATGAAAGTCTGTTTTCGAAGCTTACCGCCCTGCCTGACTGAACCGAATATGTGCACACTAATTTAAGATTAATATTATACTGTTTTATTTATGAATTGAACATACAGTATTAAGTTGGCCCATGCAACTTACAGTTAAGGTGGTGATTCCCTTTGGTCACATAAAGTTTGCGCCATTATTACTCATTCATTTACTTAAAGTTCAGATCTGAAGGTCTCACAGTGGCAAATTATCTGATGTATGATCGTGTTACAACTGCTATCCCATAGGCTGCTATCATAGAAAATGTAGTTTTTGCAAAAACACGACCAATTCTTTTCCAAAGATTGTGGAGCATTCACCATGCAAGCTGGAGGGCTGCTACTGAACAAATGTGTTCTGCACAAATATACCCAGGGAAGATTTTTTTAGTTTGCCCGATTGCTGCTTTCTAGCTAAATGTAATTAGTAGTTTTGCAAATGTAGTTTTTGCAATTTTTGCAATTATCATCTACAAAAGTGATTCCTGTAGTGTAGTTTCTACTGGAACATTTTTAAGTGTATAACTATGCTTAAGGTGGTGATTCGCTTTGGTCACATAAAGTTTGCACCATTATCACTCATTCATTACTGAGTTAAGAAGCCATTTTTACATCAAAATACAGTCTGACATTTTCTCTTTTTAATGCATACCATGAAACTAATGTTCCTTTTCTAAAATATGTTCAACACATTTTAGAAGAAGTAGAATCTTCAGATTTTTTACAGACTCAAGTAAATTTTTTTCGCAAGACATCGGTTATATCATTTGATACCTCCATCAAATAGCTGGGGACGATTTTTATTTATTGTGAAATCGCTCTTCGTATTGAAATAAGCTGAAATGTGTGCGTATTCTGTATTTTGCCTACTTTTTCCAAATTTGACAAGCGACTACTTTAGCTAGAAAGCAGCAATCGGGGAAACTAAAAAAATCTTCCCTGGGTATATTTGTGCAGAACACATTTGTTCAGTAGCAGCCCTCCAGCTTGCATGGTGAATGCTCCACAATCTTTGGAAAAGAATTGGTCGTGTTTTTGCAAAAACTACGTTTTCTATGATAGCAGCCTACGGGATAGCAGTTGTAAGACGATCATACATCACATAATTTGCCACTGTGAGACCTTCAGATCGCCGCCCTTCGTTTGATTTCACGTCTTGCGTAGTTCAAGAAATGATGGATTATTTGATTTCTGCAAAAATGAAAAGTTTTCGACGCCAAAACAAGAAAATCGGCTATATTTCACGGTAGAGAAAAGCCAGAAATTTGCTTTAAAAAGCAAAAATGTGAAGCTTAATGAGATCTTTCGAATGAATATAGTCATAACTGTATAGCAGTTGCTAAACGGTCAGAAATTGAGAAAAACCACTCTGACCGGAAATCTCGAATTTTTGAATCAATTTGAATTGAACGCTAAAAGAACTTATTTCCGAAAGTTTCATCAAATTTCATCTTGATTTACTCCGCCAAATGACAATATGTGCCCAAAAGGAATCAGCACCAGTCTAGCATAGTCACTCTTCTGCTTCAGGCTGTAAAGATGATCCTTCTTTATCAGTTCAGTGAAATCTGGTACGGTCTACCATCTTCACACTTTGAGAAGGGAATTACCAATAGGCTGCAGAGGGACTGATCTTGGAGATTCGGCGTCTGTTACTCTAGCAAGGATAGTTATTCTGGCAGCCTCGCCAGTGTAACGAGCCAGAACTTGGGTTGGAATTCGAGATAACCACGTAGCTTTAATATACGAGTACCAGCCCAAAAAGTGACACCACCAGAAACTAACTAATCGTGTAGAACATAGGTTTAGTTATGTTCAATTCTACATAACGGATACAATCTTAACAAAATCTAACACATTACAACTACAAATAAAAAGCACTGTACTACATTTTAGTACAACGATTGTAGTAAATCTAGGTCATGCACTTTTAATTTGTAGTTCCTCCAAATAGAAGTTTGGAGGGGTCGCCAAACCCACCCTTAAAAATTTTTTCCTACCCCTCTCCCAAATTGATTTTTTCAGACCCCTCCCCCCTAAAAATTTTCAAACCCCTACCTAAATTTTTGAAAATTTTTAGCCAAAACTTCGAAATTTTTCCAAAAAATTCCAAAAATTTGCGAAAAATTGCTAGAATTCGCTTAATTAAGCTAAAAATCGTTAAAATAGCTGTAAATTGAGAAAATTTTTCATTTTTTAACGAAAAACCGACTTTTTTCGAAATTTTTCGCCGACCCCCCTAGAAAATTTTTCTTACCCCTCCCCCTTTTTTCGCCAAACCCCCCTCCCTACTTTTTTCTGAACCCCCACCCCCACTTTTTTCGCCAGCCACACCTATGGTCGTGGGGGGGGGGGGTTGGTCGGGGTCTAAAAAGGGGGCCACCCAAAATTCCGGGGGAGGGGGAGGTGTAGCGCTTCTACCAGGGCTGGCGGATCAGGAAGAAACCAAGGACAGGACAAGCCCGAACGGGAGGCGTCAGGCACCCTTGTACCCACGAAACCAGGACCTAGAAGAGAGAAGGGAAGAGGGAGGTTCAGCTTTTCACTCACCATTGAAAGTAAAGAATTGGTCCCGCCGGGGATCGAACCACGGCCCTTCTGCTCTAGAGTCAGACATGCTAAACCACTACACCACGGGACCATCAGCTGAACTCCCATTGCAGGCTTATCAATCTTTCCTATGCCTACTTCCCTTACATCTCCCCCGGGTTTCAGTTAAGACGCGTCCCGCGGCTTACTCAACTCGGGATCGAACCGAGAGCGCATCCAGCGCAGGGCATTCTGAGCCCAAGGGATCCGTGCTCCCCCGACACACGTTCCAGACCCCTTTATATCCAACCAACCAGAAGCAACTACTGGGGGACCGGAGACAGGAGTCCAATCCGGGTCCTGAGGCAGCCTCGCCACATGTAGCGCTTCTACCAGGGCTGGCGGATCAGGAAGAAACCAAGGACAAGCCCGAACGGGAGGCGTCAGGCACCCTTGTACCAGAAAAGGAAGAAGAGAGAAGGGAAGAGGGAGGAGAAAGAAAGAAAGGTCAGGCACCCTTGTACCCACGAAACCAGGACCTAGAAGAGAGAAGGGAAGAGGGAGGTTCAGCTTTTCACTCACCATTGAAAGTAAAGAATTGGTCCCGCCCGGGATCGAACCACGGCCCTTCTGCTCTAGAGTCAGACATGCTAAACCACTACACCACGGGACCATCAGGTGAACTCCCATTGCAGGCTTATCAATCTTTCCTATGCCTACTTCCCTTACAGAGGGGGCCCCCCAACCCAAATTCTAGTTACACCTATGCCCCCCAACCCTCCCAGAATCCCGCTCCAGCTCCAGAATTTGGACCTCAGAAATTTTGAAAAATGGCCAAAAAATGCAAAATGTTCTGTAATTTAGCCTTTTTTGATCAAAATAAGGCTGGTTTTTAATGTTTTAGGCGTTTTTGCACCGTTTTAAAGCGATTTTAGGTCAAAATTTTAGAAAACAGCTTTAACTTTTTGGGGGGGAGTTTGTTTGGGTGGCCAGAAGTTGGGGGAGGGAGGGTAAGTAAAAAAATCTGTGGTGGGGTAATGTTGGTCGGTAATTTTGGGGGGCACCCCAACCCTCCCCCCTACAAGGAAACTATGTGATCTAGGTATATACATTGGCTGGCGGGGGGATTTTCCCCCTCCACAAAACTTTGGCAGCGCGTTAGTCGCCCGACAGGCAGGCGCGAAAAAATGCTACATCTGCCACAGGAAAAACTTTGCTGCGCAAGGTACAACGGTTTTACCATGATTTTACCACGGATTTTAATGAAATTTTAATATTTTTGAATGGATTTACAATGTTTATATCCGCTTTTACCATGGCATTTTAACGAATTTACAACGGTTTTTCCTCGGTTTTTATACGTATTTACAATATTTTTACTACGTTGTAAAATTGTGGTTAATTCGCTGTAAAATCGTTGTAAATGAAATTGGACCAATTTACAATGGTTTTACAATTTTTAAACGGGGGCCCGTTGCATAAAAGTGATTAGTTGATTAGTGATTAGTTGATTAGTGTAGCAGTTTTTCGAAGAAAACTTATGCTGCAGTTAACCGTTTTTAGAGATTTTGGTGCTGATTAACCTCGAAACACTTTTATGCAACGGGCCCCGGATTTACAACGTTTTGACAACGATTTTACCACATGGTACATTTGTTGTAAATCATGGTAACTGTTTACAACGTTTTTACAATGCTTTAGCATAAGTTTTAACAACTTTACTGCATATTTACCACGTTGTAAATTCGTTTTAAAATCGTTGTAAAAGCGTTATAAACAGTTACCATGATTCTACAACAAATGTATATATATATATATACCATGTTGTAAAATCGTTCTAAAAATGTTGTAAATTCGTTGTAAAAATTGCAAAACCATTGTAAATTGGTCCAATTTCATTACAACGATTTTACAACGGATTAACCACAATTTTACAGCGTAGTAAAAATTTTGTAAATACGTATAAAAACCGAGGAAAAACTGTTGTAAATAAATTCGTTAAAATCTCAGGGTAAAAACGGATATAAACATTGTAAATCCATTCAAAAATATTAAAATTTCATTAAAGTTCCGTGGTAAAATCATGGTAAAATCGTTGTACCTTGCACAGCAATTTACAACGATTTTACCCATAAAAGTTCTTCCTGTGTTTTCAAAGCCCGTACCTAAATTTTAAAAAATTAGAAAATTTTTAGTTTTTCAAAAAATTATATCTACCAAAATCTGGCAACTGGTTTTTCGGCGACCCCTCTATTGAAAAGTTTTTCTTACCCCTCCACCCCCTCAAATCGACTTTGAGACCCTCCCCGTCATAGGTGTGGGCTGCACAAAAAATCTGGCCGGGGGGTTGGGGTTCCGAGTTCCGACGGAGAAAGGGGGGGCGCCGCCGAAAATTGCCCAAAGCCGTGTAGAGAATAGTTTTTACGTATATACCATTGGCTATTAAAAGGTCCCAACTAGACCTCTGCTGGGTCCTCCATTAGCGAAATTGCTCTTTCAGGGTTTTTGGCTAGCTAGCCAGGGAAGCAAAATTATCCAATCTGACACCATAGGATGATGCAACGTCCCCGATAGTACGTGCTGTAGTGTCGAATTGTTTCCCTGTTTGGTTGCTAAAATTTTCAAAAAAAGTGGGTGGGTTTTCCCTCCAAAGTGGGTTTTCCCCCGCCACATTTGGCAATGTGCCAGACTAACGGCTGGGTTTATTTTACTGGGGGGGATGGCGGGGGGGGGGGGGCGCCCCACTTTTTGGCCCCCCCCCACTCGACCCCTTCCCCCCCCCCACTAGGCCCCACCCCCACTTTTTTGGGCTCCCCCCCCCACTCACCATAAGGTGCCCAGAAAGTGCCAAATTTTCAAAAATTTTCCGGCGTCGCCGGAATTTTTTGGTCAAAAATAGTCTATTTTGGTACTCAAACTCGATTTTTGAGCACTTTTTAGCATAGTTATAGCAGTATATATATGTAGAAAACATGCTATTTTTATTCCGGCTAGAGCCGGAATACCTGTTATGGGATTTTAGTATCTTTAGCGTGTATTCTTGTTACAGTTGCTGAAAATCCCCTATCTTCAACACAGGCCTAGCTATGCACTATTTTTTGAAAACGCAATATGCAAATTAGGACGACTATTCAGTATTTAAGCTGCAGAATAGGTTGAAGTGTTGCAGTTGTCAACTGTCAGCAATCGCAAAGATTGCATGTTTTTGATCACCAGTACTGCTAGGAAGTAGTACACTGGTGGGAATTTAGGGAAAGTATAACTCGGATGGAATAGTCAATACAATGTTTCATGCTCTGCTTGTTCATAAAAGAAGAGCTTGATAGATGGCCACCCTTCATTGAATAATGTAACAATATACTCTGACCAATATACGAGAATGCTTTCTGGTTTTGAGGGTTGATCGGTCTCCTTTCATTGGAAGCTAAGCTATGCGAAAAAACCCTCCCCGTTTGGAGGAGGATATACAATACTCCTATCAGATTGCACATCACATACCTCTTTCCCCTGATATAAACATTTATCATAATCAAATATCATATTAGCGTCAATTCTTGATATCATAATTGCTAGGAGAAACTTGTATGAACTAATTCGACCTCAAGAAATCGAAATCGAATTAAAGATACGTCAGCGTGGGACAATTGATGATAAGGTTGTTGGCTATTGCAAGATAAAAGATTAGCTGCTTTGCAGTGAGCAAGCAAAAAGTATATAAAGTGTACCATTTACAGCTGTTATCAGGTAGTTTGCTACTTGTAGTGTTTACGTGGTCTGCAGAGGAATACTGCCCTTTTGGGGCCTACTTGTTACTGCATTTTTAGGGATTTTAGACCACTTTGGACCCCCCCTCCCCAACTAGTGGGAGGAGGCTCCCCCCCACTCTCCCCACCCCCACTTTTTTTCGCCTAGGAAAAGCCCAGAACGGTGCATCGGATCGATCTAATTTTTGCGCTGTTGAAAGAGGAAGAGTTGCCATCATTGCAGATATATATTTGCAAAACTGTTCTCGCCCAACCCAGTCAAAAGTAACATCGGTCCAAACTTGAACTTGAACCAAATGACTTGTTCTTTGCAAACGTAGGTAAGAAAGAGTCGCGCTTTCTGCTGCTATGTTTTGGAGCTCATAGCTCCAACTTTTGGTCCAGGAGGCGGGTGGGTTTTCCTCCCCCAAAAAGGGGTGGGTTTTCTCCCCATGGCTATATATACGTATATAGCTGCCCTTCCTCTTGTATCTGCCAGCAGTATAAAGGTAGTCGGCGTACGCCAGGCAGGAGCTTACTTGCTTATCAGGAGGCCTGATTAGGATCCTCCGCTGCTCCAGCGAGTGAATCAGTCATAGTTAACCATTGCTTCTGTCGGCGGCGATGTCGTACAAGATAGTCTTCCAGTCTGATGGCCAGGAACGGTATATATATGCGGTGAAGCTTGAGTCCCGCGAAATCTTTCTGTACTATTCTTTGCCAGGTAGTGCTTACCCCACCACGGGGGCGTTTCCATTGCGGCAAAGGTTCTGCCATCAGCGTTCACCTAGCGGGGAACGTAGGATGGCGCCGCAGAGCATGACCTAAGTATCGGGGTCGACGTCTCAGTAGTTCTGATCTACAGAGCGAGGAAGGATTGATGCGCCTGGTTATATCACGATTCAAAATTCGATCTCGGTACGTGACTCCAAGCATTCGTCGCCAGCAGAAAAATTCAAAGGCCTGCAGCCTGGTGATGTCATTTACCTTAGCAGGCCAGGTTTCGCAGGCATAAAGCAGGATAGGTCGAATCGCTGCAAAGTAGACTTTTACATTGGTGCGCAAACTAACTTTTGGATCCTTCCACAGGCAGTTCTTGAAGGCATTTTCCGCTTTGGCGATCCTGCATCTGATTTCTTGAGAAGGGCTACCGTCAGCCGCGACAAGGCTACTCAAGTAACAGAACTGGTCAACATATTCCAATGGTTGTCCCCGTAGGAGGATAGGCGCCAGATCTGCAGAACAAGACCGGACTACCTTTGTCTTTTCAGCGCTGATGAGCAGAGGAAGCATAGCTGTCCAGTCTGTCGATCATTAGATTCAAATCAGCGCTAGTTTCAGCTAGAGCGATGTCGTCAGCATAGTCCAGATCCATGAGGTGTTCCCCAGCATCAATTCTTATTCCTGGAGATCCTTCAAGGGCCTTGCGGAGGACTACATCCAGCATGATGTTAAGTAATAAAGGTGAAAGCAGGGCGCCCTTGTTTCACACCGGTGTTCACAGGGAGAGAATCAGTCAGGTTTGTGCCTACATGCGCCTTATTAATGATACAATTTTGTCCGGCAATCCGCACGCAGTACGACAAGATTTCGTACATACGTGGGCGGTCAATGGAATCGAAGGCTGCTTTGAAGTCCACAAAGGCGACGACTATCGGTTGCCTATATTCGTGTCTTGTCTGGTCTCCATAATTTGGCGCAGGGCAAAGATTTGGCCCTCTGTGCTGCGGCCCGGTCTGAATCCTCCTTAGTTCTCACGGTGACTTGGTTCTCACCGTGATTTTCTGTGATTTCGTTAACAAAAAAGTTTTTATTACTCTTACGGCATGAAATTAGCAGCATATAATAGGGGGGGAGGGGTCATTGATACATATATATACCAGTTGGTACCTGTACGTGCGCAAGGGGTGTACTGAGGGTGTACAAGGTACACCCTAATTTCTAGGGGGGACCGCGCAGTGCGCAAGCAAAATCAGGGGGACCGCGCAGCGCCAGCGAAGCGAGCGCTATTCATAATGTCAAAATTGCGCAATTCAGCGTGAACTATTCGTAAAAACTATCCTCTAATTAGTACCTATATAAATATTTTCCTTCTGCTTAATTTCCACAAAAATGAAAGTTTTGAAGAGCTTCGTAAGCAGATTAACAACAATCTGTGAAATGAATTGAAACGAGTGAGAAATTTAGCATGTGTGCATATTTGCGAATGCTTTGAAAATGTTGCGATCCCTGTTGCGTGTTCTACCGCTCTCGCCTCTCCACGCCGCCCGACCCCCCCCCCTTGTGCGAAGGGGGACCGCGCAAAAAGAATTCTGGTACACCCTTTGAAGAGAGACCTTGCCCATGTATGGTTGGTATGCACCAAAATTATTTGCGAAAATGGCAGCAAAAATTAGATTTTTGATTTTTTATTAACCTTGTTATAGTAAGAGCTCAAAAATTCAGTTTTGCACCAGAAACGACGATTTCAGATCAAAAATATAAGAATAGGGAAAAATGGCTAAAGCGGAAAAATGCCAATAGATTCGTGCAGATATATAGATGTCTAGCCAGCGCCTAAAATGATTGAAACCAGCTTTTTGGTGTAGAATAGGAAATCTAGTCAGCGCCTAAAATGATTGAAACCAGCTTTTTGGTGCAGAATAGGGAATCTAGCCAGCGTTTAAAATGATTGAAACCAGCTTTTGGTGCAGAATAGGAAATCTAGTCAGCGCCTAAAATGATTGAAACCAGCGTCTGGGGTAGAATAGGCGCCTCTCGCCATCCACCCTATTCGCGTGAACTCGAAGAATTCTCGTGGAATGAACTCCACAGGTAGGCATTGACAGTTGCGTGTTTGTACCTGTGTGTTTGTGAGCTTGTTGGTGTGCATCACTAGTTTCTCGTGGAGTAAGAGAAACCAGTTTGCTTTAGGTGACGGGATGACCCGTTAGCACAAAGTGTCAGGTTTCCGTCTCGTATTTGCGTACTCCACTATGTATGAAATCACGCATTGTGCTAATCTTAGTTTGCACCGGAGATGTGGCGGTTGAGGTAGGTTGAAATTTATCATGTTGCAATCTACGTACTTACACAAAAGTTACTTACACAAGGTTTCCATGTATATATATATATATACGTATATACGTATATATACTACGCCGTCCAGGTGCAGAATTTGAGTGAGTCTAGGTGAAGAACACAATTGCGGTTACATACAATCAAGGATCATGCTTAGCCGCATTGCTGTTGGGCCGCCGTAGCTAATTCTGTTTGGTATACCGACTGCTTAATATTCATTCTGTTCGGTCACACCGGAGAGCACACTACATCGCATCGTCACTTTGTTCAGTACAGCTCCATGTACGGAATTACTTTATCGTCTTGACTCAAAAGTAGGATCATTAGCCTTCTCATACCTATGTATTATACTCACGCCATTGCGATTAAGTACGTATCTGAGCACTTCACGCGAATAGGGTGGATGGCGAGAGGCGCCTATTCTACCCCAGACGCTGGTTTCAATCATCTTAGGCGCTGACTAGATTTCCTATTCTGCACCAAAAGCTGGTTTCAATCATTTTAAACGCTGGCTAGATTCCCTATTCTGCACCAAAAAGCTGGTTTCAATCATTTTAGGCGCTGACTAGATTTCCTATTCTACACCAAAAAGCTGGTTTCAATCATTTTAGGCGCTGGCTAGACATCTATATATCTGCACGAATCTATTGGCATTTTTCCGCTTTAGCCATTTTTCCCTATTCTCCCCTTTAGCAATGACCGTTAGGGCATTTTTGTTACTAGTGTCAAAATTGCGCAATTCAGCGTGAACTATTCGTAAAAACTATCCTCTAATTAGTACCTATATAAATATTTTCCTTCTGCTTAATTTCCACAAAAATGAAAGTTTTGAAGAGCTTCGTAAGCAGATTAACAACAATCTGTGAAATGAATTGAAACGAGTGAGAAATTTAGCATGTGTGCATATTTGCGAATGCTTTGAAAATGTTGCGATCCCTGTTGCGTGTTCTACCGCTCTCGCCTCTCCACGCCGCCCGACCCCCCCCCCTTGTGCGAAGGGGGACCGCGCAAAAAGAATTCTGGTACACCCTTTGAAGAGAGACCTTGCCCATGTATGGTTGGTATGTACCAAAATTATTTGCGAAAATGGCAGCAAAAATTAGATTTTTGATTTTTTATTAACCTTGTTATAGTAAGAGCTCAAAAATTCAGTTTTGCACCAGAAACGACGATTTCAGATAAAAAATATTCCGACGAAGCCGGAAATATTTTGACCAAAAAATCTTTACAATTTGGCTACTTCTGGTCACTTCAATTTGAGTGGGGGCGGTAAGCCCAACAAAAACAAAGCTGGGTTTTTTTTTCTGGGGGGGGGGTGGCGGGGGGGGCGCCCCCCCCACTTTTTGGGTTCCCCCCACTCGAGTGCCTCCCCCCCACTCGGCCCCACCCCCACTTTTTTGGGCTTCCCCCCACCCCCCTCACCCTAAGATGCCCAGAAATTGCCAAATTTTTACGATTTTTGGTCGAAATTTTCAAAATTTTCCGGCGTCGCCGGAAATTTTTGATCACAAATCTTTTTTGGTGCTAAAAACTTGATTTTTGAGCACTTTTAAGCATACTTATAGCAGTGTATGTGGAAAACAGGCTATTTGTGCAGTATTTTTAGCATTTTTGGCCCATTTTATTTTCCCCCACTTTTCGACCTCCCCCCCACTAGTGGGGGGGGGGCGTCCCCCCACTCTTCCCCCCCCCCACTTATTTTTGCCTAAAATAAACCCAGCAAAGTGGGGGTAGGTGGTAGAACCGAGTGGAGGGAGGAACGGGAAAGCTGGGACGCCGTCCTTTCCCACTAAGTCAACCCAGTGCAAATACGGTACAAGTAGTACAAATTTGCACAAGTATATATGGTGTTTTTCTAGAATGACAACTATGAACCCTTATTTTCATTTACTGCCTCTGCTTTTGCTATTATAACGGAAGGTGCTGATGACAGGTATGTATATACAAATATATACATGCTCCGATTGGGCATGAAAAATGCAATATGGGTGACATTAGGTTGTAAAATGGACAGAAAACTACTGTACGTTTCATGAAATGCATGACCAGTGGCGGTATTTGCATTTTGGCGACATGTCGCGAACTAACGGCAATTATCGCCAACTTTGGCGAAATGTCTTTTCCCAAAGTTGGCGATAAAGTGGTTGGAAGAAATTATTTCGCCAAAACGTGGAACTTGTCGCCAAAGTTGGCGAAAAGTCCGATCATAGTTCACGATAAAGTATATAACAGCAGGAGATTATTTCGCCAAGGATTTGGCACTTTTCGTCAAAGTTTGCGAAATGTCCGAACAATGTTGGCGAACGAATACAAAATGAATATAGTTCGCCAACAGAAAGGGACATTTCGCCAAAGTTGGCGGAAAAGTGCGAACAGAGTTAGCAGATAAAGATTGAATAAAGTACATAACCATGTGGAGGCAAAGGAGCTCAGCTTACTTTGCTTGGACCGTGGTTATTTTGTGCAAATGCTACAATCCTTCATCCCCCACCTCTAGTTGTTACAGTTCTTTATACAGTTATAGTCATTTTGTATTCGTTCGCCAACATTGTTCGGACATTTCGCAAACTTTGACGAAAAGTGCCAAGTCCTTGGTGAAATAATCTCCTGCTGTTACTTTATCGCGAACTATGATCGGACTATCGCCAATTCTGTTGGGACATTTCGCCAACTTTGGCGAAAAGTCCCAAACTTTTCGCGAAATGTAACTGTGCAACTTTTTTTCGCCAACTCTGTTGGGACATTTCGCCAAAGTTGGCGATAATCGCCGTTAGTTCGCGACATGTCGCCAAAATGCAATTATCGCCACTGGTCATGCATTTCATGAAGGTAGATGAACCTAGACTAGGAGGTCCTTTGTTGGACGAATCTGCCAGCTTGCTAAATAGGGTAAATAACTATTTTGCTTACATTAGCAATAAGCTTCGCCAAGAGCAGAGAGGTCTGAAAGGTAAGGTGCGCACAATAAAGGTACATGTGCAACTGAAAGATGAAAAGTTCTTTGCTGCTTCAACTGGAACGGGAGGGTCTCGTTGACATTGGCATCCACCTAAATCAGTGTGGAGCGAGTCTGGTACAAAGGGAGATCGAAGCTGCACTTGATTGTTTGGCCTCTTCGGAGAGGGCGTCCAGGCTCCATGCGATGCGAAGTGGTGAGAGCGGCCAAGAAACAGCTACATCAATGAAAGTCTGTTTTCGAAGCTTACCGCCCTGCCTGACTGAACCGAATATGTGCACACTAATTTAAGATTAATATTATACTGTTTTATTTATGAATTGAACATACAGTATTAAGTCGGCCCATGCAACTTACAGTTAAGGTGGTGATTCCCTTTGGTCACATAAAGTTTGCACCATTATTACTCATTCATTTACTTAAAGTTCAGATCTGAAGGTCTCACAGTGGCAAATTATCTGATGTATGATCGTCTTACAACTGCTATCCCATAGGCTGCTATCATAGAAAATGTAGTTTTTGCAATTTTTGCAATTATCATCTACAAAAGTGATTCCTGTAGTGTAGTTTCTACTGGAACATTTTTAAGTGTATAACTATGCTTAAGGTGGTGATTCGCTTTGGTCACATAAAGTTTGCACCATTATCACTCATTCATTACTGAGTTAGGAAGCCATTTTTACATCAAAATGCAGTCTGACATTTTCTCTTTTTAATGCATACCATGAAACTAATGTTCCTTTTCTAAAATATGTTTAACACATTTTAGAAGAAGTAGAATCTTCAGATTTTTTACAGACTCAAGTAAATTTTTTTCGCAAGACATCGGTTATATCATTCGATACCTCCATCAAATAGCTGGGGACGATTTTTATTTATTGTGAAATCGCTCTTCGTAGAGAAATAAGCTGAAATGTGTGCGTATTCTGTATTTTGCGTACTTTTTCCAAATTTGACAAGCGACTACTTTAGCTAGAAAGCAGCAATCGGGCAAACTAAAAAAATCTTCCCTGGGTATATTTGTGCAGAACACATTTGTTCAGTAGCAGCCCTCCAGCTTGCATGGTGAATGCTCCACAATCTTTGGAAAAAAATTGGTCGTGTTTTTGCAAAAACTACATTTTCTATGATAGCAGCCTACGGGATAGCAGTTGTAAGACGATCATACATCACATAATTTGCCACTGTGAGACCTTCAGATCGCCGCCCTTCGTTTGATTTCACGTCTTGCGTAGTTCAAGAAATGATGGATTATTTGATTTCTGCAAAAATTTGCAAAAAATTTGCAAAAATTTAAAAAGCAAAAATGTGAAGCTTAATGAGATCTTTCGAATGAATATAGTCATAACTGTATAGCAGTTGCTAAACGGTCAGAAATTGAGAAAAACCACTCTGACCGGAAATCTCGAATTTTTGAATCAATTTGAATTGAACGCTAAAAGAACTTATTTCCGAAAGTTTCATCAAATTTCATCTTGATTTACTCCGCCAAATGACAATATGTGCCCAAAAGGAATCAGCACCAGTCTAGCATAGTCACTCTTCTGCTTCAGGCTGTAAAGATGATCCTTCTTTATCAGTTCAGTGAAATCTGGTACGGTCTACCATCTTCACACTTTGAGAAGGGAATTACCAATAGGCTGCAGAGGGACTGATCTTGGAGATTCGGCGTCTGTTACTCTAGCAAGGATAGTTATCCTGGCAGCCTCGCCAGTGTAACGAGCCAGAACTTGGCTTGGAATTCGAGATAACCACGTAGCTTTAATATACGAGTACCAGCCCAAAAAGTGACGCCACCAGAAACTAACTAATCGTGTAGAACATAGGTTTAGTTATGTTCAATTCTACATAACGGATACAATCTTAACAAAATCTAACACATTACAACTACAAATAAAAAGCACTGTACTACATTTTAGTACAACGATTGTAGTAAATCTAGGTCATGCACTTTTAATTTGTAGTTCCTCCAAATAGAAGTTTGGAGGGGTCGCCAAACCCCCCCCCCCCCCCCTTAAAAATTTTTTCCTACCCCTCTCACAAATCGATTTTTTCAGACCCCTCCCCCTAAAAATTTTCAAAGCCCTATCTAAATTTTTAAAAATTTTTAGGTAACATTCCAAACAACAAATTCCAAAAATTAGCGCAAATAGCTAGAATTCGCTTAATTAAGCTAAAAATCGTTAAAATAGCTGAAAATTGAGAAAATTTTTCAATTTTTTAACGAAAAACCGCCTTTTCCCCAAATTTTTCGCCGACCCCCTAGAAAATTTTTCTTACCCCTCCCCCCAATCGACTTTTCGCGACCCCCTCTCTCTCCCCCTGTTTTGGCCAAACCCCCCTCCCTACTTTTTTCTGAACCCCCACCCCCACTGTTTTCGCCAGCCACACCCATAGATGTGATAGGGGGGAGGGGGGGGACCCCCCCCCCCACCAAATTGACAAATTTTCGCGACCCCCCCCCCCCCCCCAGATTTTTCAGACTTTAGCTAGGCCCCCCCCGATTTTTGGCCAAAAAGTGGCCAAAAATGGCAAAAAAATCGAAAATTTAGCGGTTTTTTGGGAAATTTGGCGGACCCCCCCCACCCTCCGTCGGAAACCCCCCCCCCCCCCCCCAGATTTTTTGCCCAGCCACACCTATGGCCACATCTATGGTCTGGGGGGGGGGGGGTTGGTCGGGGTCTAAAAAGGGGGCCACCCAAAATTCCGGGGGAGGGGGAGGGGGCCCCCAACCCAAATTCTAGTTACACCTATGCCCCCGAACCCTCCCAGAATCCCGCTCCAGCTCCAGAATTTGGACCACAGAAATCTTGAAAAATGGCCAAAAAATGCAAAATGTTCTGTAATTTAGCCTTTTTCACAGGAAGAACTAATGTTGTAAATCTGTTAAAAATCCGTTGTAAATTTCATTAATTTACAATGGAATTTTAACGTGGTAAAATGGTGGTAGAATTTTAAAACCAAAGTATGAAGTTTTTACCTCATTAAAGGTTCATTGTAAAAAATTTACAATGTATTTACCATGAATGAACCACATTGTAAAATTCCTGAACCAATTTACATCGATTTTACAATAACTTTACAACGTGGAAAAAGCATTGTAAATTTGCTTGAAACATTTTACACCGATCTTACCATAAATTTACAACGTGGTAAACACATTGTAGTTTTTTTACTACAATTCTACAACGGTTTTACCATATGGTAAATCCACATTAAATGCATAGTAAAAGCATTGTAAATGCTACACATGCACAGTTACGGTACAGCAAGGTTACAAGCATGGTAAAGTGCATAGTCCGTCGGATGTAAGCCGTGGCGGGCAGGGCATGTGGTTACAGCAGTCTGTGAGTTTGGACGGTGGGATCAGTGGATTCTTCTCTTAATTTATTTCTAAGTTTGAATCAATTTATCATCAATTTATGTATGTGCTACTTTTCCCTCTTTGCTCCCAGCCCATTGATTTGATGAAACAAAAATGTGACTTCTCTTCCAAGTTACATATTCCCTGGAACAACCTGGCTGATCCATTTTTATAAGCTCACTTGCATGATTTTCAGGTAATTATAACAGTTGCAATTGTTTTGTAATTTTTGAATAAATGTGTCAGCGGCCGCTCCATTTGGGGCTTGGGCCCCCGCTTATTTTTACTAACCGCACCCCTCCTCATGAAATGCCTGCATAAATTCTCCTCATAAACCCAAAACTGCCTAATTTTACCATTTTGCCCTAAGTTTTCAAAAACGTTTTCGGCTTCGACGGATTTTAACGAAATTTTAGCTATTTTAGCGTATCTAAAATAAGTCATTTTGGCTACTTTTGGCGGTTTTACAAAAAACGTTGAAATCCGAAATTGTTAAAAATTATGCCCCCACCCTTTTTGGCTTATTATTTGTATATATACGTACTTTTAGGTGTAAAAAGGTTTTAAAGTCGTCGATAAATTTTGGTGAAAATTTACGGGGGTGCCCCCGAACCGTTCCCCCAGAGCAATTTTTTTCAGAGCAAAAGTTGATACCAAACGGGGCACCCACACTTTTCATGGGAGGAGGACGATGTTTATGGGCCCCCGCCCCCGGTAGAATAAGCCCAGGTACAACACCTATGGTGGGCGGTCGGGTCAACAAACCTCACCTCAAATCTGATTTTGGGGGGGGGCGTTACTTGGGGCGAAAATTAGACCCAAATTCTTCTCACTGATAGCCCTAGGGCCCTACACAATCTATTGAAATTTGGGATGATTTCGTTCAGGAATAGAAAAGTTACAGCCATTCTAAATTTCCAGTTCCTATTGAAAATGGCCTAAAATCGGAACTTTAGATTTTGCGCTTCCGACAACGATAACTTACTCAAATCAAAAACCGTTTGAAATAGCTCAGTTTGGAGCTACACACAATATCTGAAACTTGTCGAAGAGCTTTTTTAAAAAATTCGATTTCTAATTTTCGTAGCAATCCTTTTTGTGAGACAACCCCACAAAAACAGAAATTGAAAATTCACAGACATACGGTTTTTGACTGATAACATTAAATAGCTGCAAAAAGAAGCTTGTGCCAAGAAGAAAAGTTTTATAGAATTGAAAAAGCTATCGATTGATGTTGAGATTATGCCTATTTGCGAAGTTCGAAAATTTTCGAAAAATGTCAATTTAGATTGGGTTTGTCTCACGGAAACGATTACTGCAAAAGTTAGAATCTGAATTTCGAAAAAAGCTCTTATATACGTGTATAGCCATGGGGTGAAAAAACCCACCCCCTTTTTTGGGGGAAAAAACCCACCCGCCTCCTGGGTCATGGGTTGGAGATATGAGCTCCAAAACATAGCAGCAGGAAGCGCGACTCTTTCTAACCTACGTATGCAAAGATCAAGTCATTTGGTTCACTCCTGCTCATTTTATGACATTTTGAAAATGACAACTACTTTTTGGTTCAACCATCCAAAAATTTACCAAAAGTTTGGACCGATGTAACTTTTGACTGGGTTGGGCTAGAAAAGTTTTGCAAATATCTGCAATGATGGCTCTTTGCACACAGCCAAAATTAGACCGATCCGCTGTACCGTTAGTCTGCCACATTGCCAAATGTGGCGGAAAAACCCCCATCCAAATTTTTTGAAATTTTTTTTAACAACTCAACACGGAAACAATTAGAGACTATAGTTCGGTACTATCGAGCACGCTGCCTCATCCTATGCGCTCATATTCGGACAATTTTGCGTACCTGGCTAGCTAGGTGCTAAAAACCTTAAAAGTGCCATTTCGCTGCCGGAGGACCCAATACAGGTACAATTGTGGATTTTAACAGCCAATTCTGCGTACAAAACCATTCTCTACACGATAGAATAATAAGTTTTATCAAATTATATACATCATTTTTAGCATTTTTCAAAAATTGCCCTATGTTTATGTGTTAAACTTTATGAAACCTGGCCAGTTGATGCAGCATTTTCAACGGCACATGAGATCTCAAAAAAGCTACTTAGATCGGGTTTTTTGGTTCATACTAACTAAAAAAGGGTTGAATTTTACACTGGAAGTGTCAGAATTGCGATAGAACAATTTTTAAGACCTGTGAGGGGTGGGTTTATTTTCCCCCATTTGGGTTTTTCCCCATTGGAGTTCCCCCCCCCCGCTACTTTTTGCATTATACCGCTCTAACGGCACAACCTGGAGAAGTGCAAATAGGCTTAAAAGAAAGTTCTAAATACGCCAAGTACGATGGTATATATATATAAAGTTCTCAGATAGTCCTTATAATAAAAAAGTTCTAGCCAAAATCCGAAAATGTGGGTTTCCCCCCCATGGCTATATATACGGTATACATGTATACATGTATATATATATATATATATATATATATATATATATATATATATGTGCGTACGTATATACGTGTACGTATATGTTGTATATACGTATATACAACCGGAGTCCTCCGGACACTAGCTTCTGGGAAAGCTAGATGAGGTTTCTCATCTTTCCGCCATGGTTTCCTCCTCTGAATACGAATAAGTTTAAGCCATGTTAAATGCATATAAGTTTATATACGTATATACGTGTATATATATTATAGCTATTACATTACAGCTTACAGCTATAAGTAATTCGTAAATATCCACATAAAATTAGATGCACAATGTACGTATATATATATACGTAAATCCATAGGTGTGGCTGGCAAAAAAAGTGTGGGTGGGGGTTCAGAAAAAGGTAGGGAGGGGGCTTTGGCGAAAAAAGGAGGCGTGGGGTCGCGAAAAGTCGAGTTGGGGGGAGGGGTATGAAAAATTTCCTAGGGGGGGTCGGCGAAAAATTTCGAAAAAAGTCGGTTCTTCGTTAAGAAATTGGATACTTTTATCAATTTACAGCTATTTTTAACGATTTTTAGCTTAAATAAGCGAATTCTTGCAATTTTTCGCTAATTTTTGGAATTTTTTGGAAAAATTTCGAACTTCGAGCTAAAAAATTTTCAAAAATTTAGGTAGTGGTTTGAAAATTTTTAGGGGGGAGGGGTCGGAAAAAATCGATTTGGGGGGAGGGATAGGAAAACATTTGGGGGGGGGGGCAGTGTTTTTTTTTCGCCGACGGCTTATGTGTAACGTTACACACCTCACCAAAATTTTTCAGCTTATGAAGCAAAATTTAACTGGTTCCTTGCCAAGTTTTGTGCTACAGGAGGCCTTTCGAAAAATTATGCTCCTTCGGTGCACTGGTGTTTCTCTTCGTTCTATCAAGTCAAACCAATAAATGCAAATCATCGATGTAACTGCTCAATTTTTTAATTTTGTCGATCTGATTTTGGTGAAACTCCAAATATTGCTGTAAATAGGATGTTAAAATTTTACTATAATTTTTTAACGGAATAATTTTGTTGACTATAAAATTGTATATATGCATGTGTTAGCAAAAACGCGCGTAAATTAGGAATTTTTAGGTAGTTACACAATTTTTTCTCTGAAAAAAGCAAAAAATTTTGAGAGGTGCGTAACGTTACACACAAGCCGTCGGCGAAAAAAACACCGCCCCCCCCCAAATGTTTTCCTATCCCTCCCCAACGATTATGTCCGACCCCTCCCCCCTAAAAATTTTCAAACCACTACCTAAATTTTTGAAAATTTTTTAGCTCGAAGTTCGAAATTTTTCCAAAAAATTCCAAAAATTAGCGAAAAATTGCAAGAATTCGCTTATTTAAGCTAAAAATCGTTAAAAATAGCTGTAAATTGATAAAAGTATCCAATTTCTTAACGAAGAACCGACTTTTTTCGAAATTTTTCGCCGTCCCCCCCTAGGAAATTTTTCTTACCCCTCCCCCCAAATCGACTTTTCGCGACCCCCCTCCTCCTTTTTCGCCAAAGCCCCCTCCCTACCTTTTTCTGAACCCCCACCCCCACCTTTTTCGCCAGCCACACCTATGGATTTACGTATATATATATACGTACATTGTGCATCTAATTTTATGTGGATATTTACGAATTACTTATAGCTGTAAGCTGTAATGTAATAGCTATAATATATATACACGTATATACGTATATAAACTTATATGCATTTAACATGGCTTAAACTTATTCGTATTCAGAGGAGGAAACCATGGCGGAAAGATGAGAAACCTCATCTAGCTTTCCCAGATGCTAGTGTCCGGAGGACTCCGGTTGTATATATATATATATATATATATATACATATACGTACACGTATATACGAACGCATATATATATATATATATATATATATATATATATATATATATATATATATATATATATATATACATGTATATACCGTATATATAGCCATGGGGGGGAAAACCCACATTTTCGGATTTTGGCTAGAACTTTTTTATTATAAGGACTATCTGAGAACTTTATATATCATCGTACTTGGCGTATTTAGAACTTTCTTTTAAGCCTATTTGCACTTCTCCAGGTTGTGCCGTTAGAGCGGTATAATGCAAAAAGTAGCGGGGGGGGGGGAAACTCCAATGGGGAAAAACCCAAATGGGGAAAATAAACCCACCCCTCACAGGGCTTAAAAATTGTTCTATCGCAATTCTGACACTTCCAGTGTAAAATTCAACCCTTTTTTAGTTAGTATGAACCAAAAAACCCGATCTACGTAGCTTTTTTTGAGATCTCATGTGCCGTTGAAAATGCTGCATCAACTGGCCAGGTTTCATAAAGTTTAACACATAAACATAGGGCAATTTTTGAAAAATGCTAAAAATGATGTAATTTGATAAAACTTATTATTCTATCGTGTAGAGAATGGTTTTGTACGTAGAATAGGCTGTTAAAATCCACAATTGTACCTGTATTGGGTCCTCCGGCAGCGAAATGGCACTTTTAAGGTTTTTAGCACCTAGCTAGCCAGGTACGCAAAATTGTCCGAATCTGAGCGCATAGGATGACGCAGCGTGCTCGATAGTACCGAACTATAGTGTCTAATTGTTTCCGTGTTGAGTTGTTAAAAAATTTGGATGGGGGTTTTTCCCCGCCACATTTGGCAATGTGGCAGACTAACGGTACAGCGGATCGGTCTAATTTTGGCTGTGTGCAAAGAGGAAGAGTTGCCATCATTGCAGATATTTGCAAAACTTTTCTAGCCCAACCCAGTCAAAAGTTACATCGGTCCAAACTTTTGGTAAATTTTTGGATGGTTGAACCAAAAAGTAGTTGTCATTTTCAAAATGTCATAAAATGAGCAGGAGTGAACCAAATGACTTGATCTTTGCATACGTAGGTTAGAAAGAGTCGCGCTTCTTGCTGCTATGTTTTGGAGCTCATATCTCCAACCCATGACCCAGGAGGCGGGTGGATTTTTTCCCCAAAAAAAGGGGGTGGGTTTTTCACCCCATGGCTATACACGTATATAAGAGCTTTTTTCGAAATTCAGATTCTAACTTTTGCAGTAATCGTTTCCGTGAGACAAACCCAATCTAAATTGACATTTTTCGAAAATTTTCGAACTTCGCAAATAGGCATAATCTCAACATCAATCGATAGCTTTTTCAATTCTATAAAACTTTTCTTCTTGGCACAAGCTTCTTTTTGCAGCTATTTAATGTTATCAGTCAAAAACCGTATGTCTGTGAATTTTCAATTTCTGTTTTTGTGGGGTTGTCTCACAAAAAGGATTGCTAAGAAAATTAGAAACCGAATTTTTTAAAAAAGCTCTTCGACAAGTTTCAGATATTGTGTGTAGCTCCAAACTGAGCTATTTCAAACGGTTTTGATTTGAGTAAGTTATCGTTGTCGGAAGCGCAAAATCTAAAGTTCCGATTTTAGGCCATTTTCAATAGGAACTGGAAATTTAGAATGGCTGTAACTTTTCTATTCCTGAACGAAATCATCCCAAATTTCAATAGATTGTGTAGGGCCCTAGGGCTATCAGTGAGAAGAATTTGGGTCTAATTTTCGCCCCAAGTAACGCCCCCCCCCAAAATCAGATTTGAGGTGAGGTTTGTTGACCCGACCGCCCACCATAGGTGTTGTACCTGGGCTTATTCTACCGGGGGCGGGGGGCCCATAAACATCGTCCTCCTCCCATGAAAAGTGTGGGTGCCCCGTTTGGTATCAACTTTTGCTCTGAAAAAATTGCTCTGGGGGAACGGTTCGGGGGGGCACCCCCGTAAATTTTCACCAAAATTTATCGACGACTTTAAAACCTTTTTACACCTAAAAGTACGTATATATACAAATAATAAGCCAAAAAGAGTGGGGGCATAATTTTTAACAATTTCGGATTTCAACGTTTTTTGTAAAACCGCCAAAAGTAGCCAAAATGACTTATTTTAGATACGCTAAAATAGCTAAAATTTCGTTAAAATCCGTCGAAGCCGAAAACGTTTTTGAAAACTTAGGGCAAAATGGTAAAATTAGGCAGTTTTGGGTTTATGAGGAGAATTTATGCAGGCATTTCATGAGGAGGGGTGCGGTTAGTAAAAATAAGCGGGGGCCCAAGCCCCAAATGGAGCGGCCGCTGACACATTTATTCAAAAATTACAAAACAATTGCAACTGTTATAATTACCTGAAAATCATGCAAGTGAGATTATAAAAATGGATCAGCCAGGTTGTTCCAGGGAATATGTAACTTCAAAGAGACGTCACATTTTTGTTTCATCAAATCAATGGGCTGGGAGCAAAGAGGGAAAAGTAGCACATACATAAATTGATGATAAATTGATTCAAACTGAGAAATAAATTAAGAGAAGAATCCACTGATCCCACCGTCCAAACTCACAGACTGCTGTAACCACATGCCCGCCACGGCTTACATCCGACGGACTATGCACTTTACCATGCTTGTAACCTTGCTGTACCGTAACTGTGCATGTGTAGCATTTACAATGCTTTTACTATGTATTTAATGTGGATTTACCATATGGTAAAACCGTTGTAGAATTGTAGTAAAAAACTACAATGTGTTTACCAAATTGTAAATTTATGGTAAGATCGGTGTAAAATGTTTCAAGCAGATTTACAGTGCTTTTTCCACGTTGTAAAGTTATTGTAAAATCGATGTAAATTGTTTCAGGAATTTTACAATGTGGTTCATTCATGGTAAATACATTGTAAATTTTTTACAATGAACCTTTAATGAGGTAAAAACGTCATACTTTGGTTGTAAAATTCTACCACCATTTTACCACGTTAAAATTCCTTTGTAAAGTAATGAAATTTACAACGTATTTTTAACAGATTTACAACATTAGTTCTTCCTGTGGAAAAATTGGCCAAAAATCGGGTATTTTTGGGGTAAATTTTGCAAAATTTTTCAAAAATGTCCAAATTTTTGGCTTAAGGTGTTCATTATTGCGTGAAATACACGTTTTAAACAGTTTTATGGACTTTCTGACTTTATTGACACTATTTTGGAGTTAGAAACATGTTGGCAATCACGTTTTCGAGATTAAAGGCCCTGTCTAATGTTAAAATTAGTTAATGGTTGGATGTTTTTTGGCATTAGCAATGGCTGAAAATACGATTTTTGGCATAAAAATTGAAAAAATTTTTTGGGGGAGGTTTGGGGGGGTCTTGGGGGGGGGTTTGGGGGAGGTCTAAAAAGGGGGCCCGCCCCCAAATTTTGGGGGAGGGGGGCCTCCCCCAACCCAAATCCCCGTTACACCTATGCTGTTTACCCCCTGTGTGTGAGACCTCACCGCATACCCGGCCTCGACTACTCCGCCCCCAAGACGAGCTGAAACCCCCTCCCCCCAAAATAGGTGTCCTAACAAGAGAAAAAATGCAAGTTTTGCAATTTTTCAAAAATTTTTTGGAAAAATTGGCTAGAAATAGTTAAAAACGCTAAAAATAGGGTAAAATATAAAATAAAAAAATACGAGTGGTTTTTGAAATTTATGTCGAAGATAGTAGATTTTATGTCGAAAGAGGTCATTTTTAGCTAAAAAAAGTTTGGCTCCAATTTTTGTAAAAATGTCCGATTTTTCAGACCCCCTCAAGCCAGATTTGAACTCTTTACTGCCCCCACCCCAACCGAAATAGGCATAGGTGAGGTGTAACGGAGATTTGGGGCGGGTGGGCTCCCCCCAACTTTTTTGGGGAGGGCGCCCTATGGAGACCCCCTTCCTAGGATCCCCCAACCTTCCCCCAAAAAATTTTTCTATTTTTATGCCAAAAATCGCATTTTCAGCCGATTCTATTCCAATGCCAATGAACCATAGGTGTGGCTGGCGAAAAAAGTGGGAATGGGGGTTCTGAAAAACGTAGGGAGGGGGTTTGGCGAAAAACGGGGGTGGGGGGGTCGCGAAAAGTCGATTTGGGGGGAGGGGTAAAAAAAATTTTCGAGGGGGGGTCGGCGAAAATTGGTTTTTCGTTGAAAAATTGAAAAATTTTCTCAATTTACAGCTATTTTGAACGATTTTTAGCTTAATTAAGCAAATTCTAGCAATTTTTCGCTAATTTTTGGAATTTTTTGGAAAAATTTCGAATTTTTGGCTAAAAGTTTTCAAAAATTTAGGTAGGGGTTAGAAAATTTTTAAGAGGGAAGGGTCTGAAAAAATCGATTTGGGGGGAGGGGTAGGAAAAAATTTTTAGGGGGGGGGGTCGGCGACCCCTCCATTTTGGGGGGGGGGGAAGGGTCCCCCCCACCCCCCCTAACACACCTATGCAATGAACTGAACATTCAACTATGAAGTAATTTAGACATTAGACATTGTCTTTAAACTCGAAATCTTGATTGTCAACATGTTTCCAAGTCCAAAATAAGGTCAATAATGAGTCAGAAAACCCATAATACAGTTAAAAATGTGTATTTCTCGCAATGATAAACACTTTAAGCCAAAAATTTGAACATAATACGTACCCAATTTTTGGCCATTTTTCGCACCGTCGGCGCGACTACCCCCCAGTTGGGGGGGACGTCCCCCCAAAATTTCTGGGGGGGGGGGTTGAGAAAATGGCTGGGGCTGTAAATGTAAATTTGGGGGAGAGGCTACATGGTCGCATCCAATGTGTTTCTGAGATTTTTCCAGGGACGGTTTTTAACTTTGTCAAAATATATATCGTTTCAGGATGCAGAAATTGAACATTTTCTGAAAATTTGGCATTTTATCCAACTTTGAAAAATCATTGCTTTTGATTAGAGGCTGATAAAGAGAAAAATAACAAGCGATAGTTTATTGCAAAAAAAGAACCTGTAACAGCAGATTAGAATAGTTTAAGTCTTGGTTTGAAGATGTTAATTACTATAACATAGAAAACTTTCTGCGAGACCTTTTAAGCGCATCCTTATAACTAAGACCAAATCCTACAGTTGGCAGTTGATGCTGTATACCACTTCTTTAGTAAAACGTTAAAACTGGTAGTTTCAAGGAATATGATGTGGTAGCTTTTTTATCCTGGATACTCAAGAATAGACCTGTCGCCAGAAGAAAACTTTCAAAGATTGCTAAAATATTTATATAATTTGTTCTTTGTGGCTAATAAGATTATAATATTAACGTTCAGAGATCAGCTGGCTGTCCGGTGCGCCAGCTGTACCGACCCAATACTACCTTGGACGTGTTATTATTGCACAGGCTTCTATAGTATATATATGCGTTGTACTAAAATGTTTTAAAATGATAATGTTATGTCTACGTACCAATTCAAACACTATAATGAGCTGGTGTCGTGAAATATTTGGTTCCCCCCTAAATAATTGTTCTCCCACAAAACTTTTGTTTTATAGATGCAACCAATATTGTTACTTTCAGTTGCAATATAACTCTGCCACGGAGACGAATTCATGGATGCTAACATAGTAAATGATGGTATTAATGGTGATAGTCACCGTGCAAAGAAGCTTTAAATTTTGAAAATTTTGAATAACGTATTATTTCACAGGCATGGTGTAAATTGCAAAATTTTGGCCGCTAGATCCAAACCGCCATCAGAACTCCTAAACCCGGTGCCACAGCATTATAAACAGCTGCAATGAAAAAACAGGAAACTGCCGACAGATTTAAAGTAAACTATCTATAATATATACATAGTAGGGCTCGGGACAGTTCCACTGAAACCGGTAGAACTGGAACCGGAAGTATTTTTAGAACAGGAACCGGAACCAAATCCGGCAGCATTTGGAACCGGACCGGAACCGGAACCAGTGTAATTTGTCTCAGATGATTTGAAAAATATAACCAAAAATTCAGTATTCAGCCTGCAAATTTTCAAAATTTCTCTAGCCTTTAAATATGAACTTTGAAAACTTTTCTAGCTTTTGAATGTGGTTTCCTGGAAGTTTACCGAAACTTCTCCAACAAGTATAAGAGTATAGCTTTTTTCTATGTTGATAAGTTACGCAATTACTTTTGAGCTGATGATTCCTTTTTGGAGTCATTAGTTAAAAACCATCTTTACATCAAAATAGCTTACGATAATCTTTTTCTAATACCTAGAGACTTCCTTGATTTCTAAAGTTTTCACTGAATATTGGAATGGGTGCACATAGATCTCGCAATTTGGAAGGCTAAATTTGTAATCTCGCAATGGAGACAACGACAACGAGAACCTGGCCGAAAAACTCTGTCCGAAAAAGCAAACTCTGAAACTTCCTGTACATGCAACGTTTCAGGAAAATCGCAGCAAAAACTTTGGTTTTATCCTCTTGGACTGTTGTTTTACCAAGTGTTGTTTACCCCTAGGAAATCTAAATTTTAAAATTTTGCTGCAGATTGGTCAATAATTTGTTGAAATGCATCTGTGCTAAATTTCAGCAAAATCGTTTACAAACTGGAAGTTACATAGAGGGATTCGTCCACTTTCCTAATACCGGCAGCCGCTGCATTGAAGATGAAAATAAATGTTCATTAACGAATGAAACCAATTATTAATAATCAATGAAATGAATAAATATCTTCATTTCTAGTCCTATAGTCATTTTGTATAAAATATTCCAAACGTTTGGAAGTTTAATTGGTCATTTTTACTGGAATCAGGCACCAAAATGAAAACGAACATTTTTTAAAAGCATTGAGCTATTTCTAACGGTTCTATATATATAAGCCAGAACGGTTTCCAGTATAATGAAATTAGTTTATTCAAAATGAAGTTCAAGACAATATTGGTTTATTTAATCTAGTTCTATCGCACATTTTACCACCTCAAATTTGCCATTCGCCAACACCAATTAGATAAAGTTTATTGCTAAAACTGGGGATTTCACCAAAAACAAATTCTGTAGTTTTGAGAATGCGTGTAAAGATCGAAGGTTTATTATGATTGAATAGTGTATCACAAATTTCGCTAGTTGCATATAATGAGGTTAATCGTGTATGTACGCGTTGTAAGTACTAAATTGTAAATCTTTTTCCAACTCCACACATTGACTAAATTATATATAGGGATTCAAAAACACGGCATAGACAAATAGACACCACCACCTTAAAATTAATTTTTATGTTATTTACATTTTACGATTTGTGCTGTGCAGTGCATTTACTTTGCGAATGCAGATTATAATATTTTAATGAATTCAAGCTCAATTACAAGTCTAACTTTATGCCTCGACCCGATAGGTGAAATATAGAAAAATACTTGTTCATTTTTTCGAAATTTTTACATTTTTCGGCTTTTTAGAGCTACAATATCCGGCCAATCGTAAAAAATTGGATTCCAGGTATCTGTCATATATTTTACTAAATCCACCGCTTTAAAGCAAAAAACATGAATACTTTGAACCCGCAAGAAAAAGGATTGCGAGCAACTAACAAAATTCTTGGTCAATTGCAAACAAAATAAATAAGATAACCAGCTAGGTAGTGCCTGTGGCATGCCGTGAATGCCTAAATCCTATACGGTTGAACAAAATATTACCATGGTGATGGTACACAAGAATGAGTTTAGGATTGAAACTTTTTTTACATATTCATTACACTTTTTGACACATTTTAACACTATTAAAAACAGGAGTAAATAATTAATTTTTTACGTGTAAATTAATAACCTTAAGCATATAACAACGTTGGGTCATGTTTTCATCCAGTTTTTTAAAAAATTAAAAAATCTTGAATTATAAGCGTTTCATAAAAAACTCAAGTGGAACCGAAATCCGAACCGGTCCGAGCACTAATACATAGTATTCCCTCATGCAACCATGCGAAATGCGAATTGTATGCGTTGTATATTGTATTGTATGCGAAATATTGTTGAAAATTTTGCCAAGATCTTTAGAAAGTTTGTTGCAACAAGCATAAGCTGTGTGCAAAATACATGTTGGCAGCTGTGGAGTTGAACTAATACTTTAGTTGGCCCGGCTACGCAGTAAAGGTTTGTCTAGAGGTGCACAGTTGGTAGCACCATTGGTGTGCAGCTTTCCACTCCCTCAGGACTAGCATAAAACTTGTTACTGATAAATTGTTAGTGATTAATGCAGCAGTATTATTGAGCAAAATTATTAATAGAATCTAGGGATTTTGGAGCGTTCAGTACTATTTTGTAGGTAATCAAATAGCTAATCTAAATTAAGCTTTTGATTAAACTAAATTATTCTCTTACTCAATTGCAAGCAAAGCACTCTTCTAGATTTGGGTTTAAAACGTTCACTTTGTTTCCATCTTCATTGAGCGTAAACTTCATTTGCATATTTGCCACCTTCTTATTCGCACCCAACGTGAAAGACTGTGAAATCTAGTTTAAAGAATGATCATGACTAACGGAATCAAAGCACTGTATCAAACCCCCACGCATGTTCATCACACGGCACATACAAAGACAGTAGAGCTTCACGTGTTATGGAGAAACATTTACACACAGAATAATGTATAATAGCCGGCTACGCTGAGGCGTAGCCGGAAAAATTTATTAATCACTAAGATGCGGCAAAGCAATTTAATAATGAAGTAGCTTGTCTACCACAACTATTGACATGTTAAAATCGGCGCTAATTCTTCTGCAATCTCAGCTAACTTCAGTTGCTAAGAAAAGTGTGCAACAAATGATGGTATCAGAATACTGTGTTTTTCACAAAAACCTTTGCATTAAATGATGTTATCAGATCATGCACAGTTTTTGCACACGCAAAGTACGGCAGTAGAAATGAGGTTATTATTCCCTGTCGCGCCTGTGGGCGCGACAGGAAAAACGGGCAAATAGTCCAAATATACGTGTATATATATATATATGTATATATATATATATATATATATATATATATATATATATATATATATATATATACTGTCATTACTGTGTGCAAATATCTTTTATATCCACCCATTCGTTGTGGAGCAATCTTCGGTCAAAAAAATTTTGGTCGCAAGAGACTTATGCCTAAAAGCAAAGTTGTAGAGCACATAACAAGCTTTAAAATGATTATAGTCGCTGGGCATAATTTTCTGTATATATATATACCTCTAGAAATTCAAATTTTTGTTTCCCACTATGAATGCTATGAAGCTGGCGTTTTTCGAGGACGTTTATTATCATTCCCGATGTACGTATTTTCTGAAAATTTGAATGAAATCGGGCAATAATTGCAGTTTCTGCAACTATATATATATATATATATATATATATATCTGCATGCAAAGGGAGCACGACCTTAAGTTTTGCTTTATAACCGTGTAAGAACGGATCAAGTCACCCAGGGGGGGAATCAGAAACGCATTTTTATGCAATAAATTTGATATTTCTGTGCTCAGGACGACGAGACGAGTCGATTGGTACCAGAATTTTCCACTTTTAAAAATTTTGTTCGGCGACCTTTTTTTGATCTTTACGTGTTAAGGGGCCCTAAGCCTAAGCCTTAGCCTCAGCCTAAGCCTGACACTAAGCCTACGCCTAACCCTCAGCCATATGTTAAACATAGGCACTGATATACCCATAAAGCGTAGATTTGATTTTTCAGTATCTGGGATTTCCCCCCTCCCCCCATAGGTGTACCACCTGTTTGGGTTGGGGGGGAGTAGAAGGTCCAAATTTGGCTCGGGGGACCCCACCCAAATCCGAAATTTGGGGGGGGAGGACCCCCCCTAAACTGTACCCAAGTTTTAGCAATAAATAACAATACGTAACTGAACGAAGCAT
>JASAND010002557.1:0-34253 GCA_030248195.1 Trissonchulus latispiculum
ATAGAAACAAGTTAGTTTACGTACCACTATTTTTCCTTTTTCGGAATTTACGTCTGGGATGAAGTGAACAAAAACAGAAGCCCGTCCAATATTAAAGAAATAAATAAAATACACTCTCGTGCTAATTACAACATTTTCCAGTTATCATATGTACACGTAAAAACACATTAAATTCCTATATTAGTAGTGCATGCGACCTCTGCCAGACTTGGTTCAAACACTTGCGGCTCATCAGTGGAGAAGTGTAGAACTAAGTTCTTTAGGATGCTTTGGAAAAATCTTTTACAAAATAAGTGAAAGATAGTTTCGCCGCCAGTCGCCTCATAAAGTGTCATTAGTGTGGTGAACAAACATATATGACATCCAAAATATGAAAAATTTCTTATTTTGAAAACTGTTAACAATGGGTAGGGTAAGAAATTGGACAATTCCCAATATTTCGATAATTAAAATATTTAAAACATGAAACATGAAATTCTAACAGAATGAAATTAATAAATTTCATCACCGTTTCCTTTCAGAAAGCACGAACTAGATAGATTCTGAAGACAAGACATATTCTCGTTCCAAAATATGAAACATTTCTCATTTTGAAAACTGTTAACAAAGTGTAAGAAATAGGACAATTCCCTAATATTTCGTTAATTAAAACATTTCAAAACATGAGACATGAAATTCTAAAAGAATGAAATTAATAAATTTCATCACCGTTTCCTTAAATTATATATATATTTTTTGATAAGTACATACTCAGAAAGCAGGAACTCGATAGATTCTGAAGACAAGACAAAACTATTCCCGTTCCAAAATATGAAAAATTTTCTCATTTCGAAAACTGTTAACAATGGGTAGGGTAAGAAATTGGACAATTCCCTAATATTTCGATAATTAAAACATTTAAAACATGAAACATAAAATTTTAACAGAATGAAATGAACAAATTTCACTGCTGCTTCCTTAAATAATATTTTTGAAACATACTCAGAAAGCAGGAACTCGATAGATTTTGCAGACATGACAAAGCTATTCTCATTCAAAATATAATACATTTACTTAGTCAATGTTAGTTCAATGCTAATACATAGATAATTCCCAAAACATACACTTTCGGCTAGAGTATGGATTAGTAAGTATTAGTACGGCTTCAATAGTACGTAGATATACTTTAGTACGACATAGGTCGTAAAGACTTTAGTACGACGACAGTCGTAAAATACTTTAGTACGACTATAAGTCGTAAAAGGGTGGGGTAAAGTGCTAGGAGAGACCAATTTACAAAAACTTTGTTTTCTTAAAACCCGTTAGTATGGAAGAGAGTATAAAAGGAATTATATACTTTAAAAAATTATGAAGCATACAGCACATAAATTTTTCGCGATTATCATGAAAAAAGGAAGAAATAAACCAGAAAAATTAGGAGGATAGATTTAGGTACGTTGGAATCGAAAAACTTTACTCTATTTAGAGAAAGAAAATTGGTAAGCGGTAATAATTAACTTATACGGAAAATAGAGCGCAGCCGCGCTAGAGTGGTAAGGAAAGGGACGAGAGTAAAAACTCTACAAGTACCCTAACCTGTTCACTCAAAACAATTATAGAAACAAGTTAGTTTACGTACCACTATTTTTCCTTTTTCGGAATTTACGTCTGGGATGAAGTGAACAAAAACAGAAGCCCGTCCAATATTAAAGAAATAAATAAAATACACTCTCGTGCTAATTACAACATTTTCCAGTTATCATATGTACACGTAAAAACACATTAAATTCCTATATTAGTAGTGCATGCGACCTCTGCCAGACTTGGTTCAAACACTTGCGGCTCATCAGTGGAGAAGTGTAGAACTAAGTTCTTTAGGATGCTTTGGAAAAATCTTTTACAAAATAAGTGAAAGATAGTTTCGCCGCCAGTCGCCTCATAAAGTGTCATTAGTGTGGTGAACAAACATATATGACATCCAAAATATGAAAAATTTCTTATTTTGAAAACTGTTAACAATGGGTAGGGTAAGAAATTGGACAATTCCCAATATTTCGATAATTAAAATATTTAAAACATGAAACATGAAATTCTAACAGAATGAAATTAATAAATTTCATCACCGTTTCCTTTCAGAAAGCACGAACTAGATAGATTCTGAAGACAAGACATATTCTCGTTCCAAAATATGAAACATTTCTCATTTTGAAAACTGTTAACAAAGTGTAAGAAATAGGACAATTCCCTAATATTTCGTTAATTAAAACATTTCAAAACATGAGACATGAAATTCTAAAAGAATGAAATTAATAAATTTCATCACCGTTTCCTTAAATTATATATATATTTTTTGATAAGTACATACTCAGAAAGCAGGAACTCGATAGATTCTGAAGACAAGACAAAACTATTCCCGTTCCAAAATATGAAAAATTTTCTCATTTCGAAAACTGTTAACAATGGGTAGGGTAAGAAATTGGACAATTCCCTAATATTTCGATAATTAAAACATTTAAAACACGAAACATAAAATTTTAACAGAATGAAATGAACAAATTTCACTGCTGCTTCCTTAAATAATATTTTTGAAACATACTCAGAAAGCAGGAACTCGATAGATTTTGCAGACATGACAAAGCTATTCTCATTCAAAATATAATACATTTACTTAGTCAATGTTAGTTCAATGCTAATACATAGATAATTCCCAAAACATACACTTTCGGCTAGAGTATGGATTAGTAAGTATTAGTACGGCTTCAATAGTACGTAGATATACTTTAGTACGACATAGGTCGTAAAGACTTTAGTACGACGACAGTCGTAAAATACTTTAGTACGACTAAGTCGTAAAAGGGTGGGGTAAAGTGCTAGGAGAGACCAATTTACAAAAACTTTGTTTTCTTAAAACCCGTTAGTATGGAAGAGAGTATAAAAGGAATTATATACTTTAAAAAATTATGAAGCATACAGCACATAAATTTTTCGCGATTATCATGAAAAAAGGAAGAAATAAACCAGAAAAATTAGGAGGATAGATTTAGGTACGTTGGAATCGAAAAACTTTACTCTATTTAGAGAAAGAAAATTGGTAAGCGGTAATAATTAACTTATACGGAAAATAGAGCGCAGCCGCGCTAGAGTGGTAAGGAAAGGGACGAGAGTAAAAACTCTACAAGTACCCTAACCTGTTCACTCAAAACAATTATAGAAACAAGTTAGTTTACGTACCACTATTTTTCCTTTTTCGGAATTTACGTCTGGGATGAAGTGAACAAAAACAGAAGCCCGTCCAATATTAAAGAAATAAATAAAATACACTCTCGTGCTAATTACAACATTTTCCAGTTATCATATGTACACGTAAAAACACATTAAATTCCTATATTAGTAGTGCATGCGACCTCTGCCAGACTTGGTTCAAACACTTGCGGCTCATCAGTGGAGAAGTGTAGAACTAAGTTCTTTAGGATGCTTTGGAAAAATCTTTTACAAAATAAGTGAAAGATAGTTTCGCCGCCAGTCGCCTCATAAAGTGTCATTAGTGTGGTGAACAAACATATATGACATCCAAAATATGAAAAATTTCTTATTTTGAAAACTGTTAACAATGGGTAGGGTAAGAAATTGGACAATTCCCAATATTTCGATAATTAAAATATTTAAAACATGAAACATGAAATTCTAACAGAATGAAATTAATAAATTTCATCACCGTTTCCTTTCAGAAAGCACGAACTAGATAGATTCTGAAGACAAGACATATTCTCGTTCCAAAATATGAAACATTTCTCATTTTGAAAACTGTTAACAAAGTGTAAGAAATAGGACAATTCCCTAATATTTCGTTAATTAAAACATTTCAAAACATGAGACATGAAATTCTAAAAGAATGAAATTAATAAATTTCATCACCGTTTCCTTAAATTATATATATATTTTTTGATAAGTACATACTCAGAAAGCAGGAACTCGATAGATTCTGAAGACAAGACAAAACTATTCCCGTTCCAAAATATGAAAAATTTTCTCATTTCGAAAACTGTTAACAATGGGTAGGGTAAGAAATTGGACAATTCCCTAATATTTCGATAATTAAAACATTTAAAACATGAAACATAAAATTTTAACAGAATGAAATGAACAAATTTCACTGCTGCTTCCTTAAATAATATTTTTGAAACATACTCAGAAAGCAGGAACTCGATAGATTTTGCAGACATGACAAAGCTATTCTCATTCAAAATATAATACATTTACTTAGTCAATGTTAGTTCAATGCTAATACATAGATAATTCCCAAAACATACACTTTCGGCTAGAGTATGGATTAGTAAGTATTAGTACGGCTTCAATAGTACGTAGATATACTTTAGTACGACATAGGTCGTAAAGACTTTAGTACGACGACAGTCGTAAAATACTTTAGTACGACTATAAGTCGTAAAAGGGTGGGGTAAAGTGCTAGGAGAGACCAATTTACAAAAACTTTGTTTTCTTAAAACCCGTTAGTATGGAAGAGAGTATAAAAGGAATTATATACTTTAAAAAATTATGAAGCATACAGCACATAAATTTTTCGCGATTATCATGAAAAAAGGAAGAAATAAACCAGAAAAATTAGGAGGATAGATTTAGGTACGTTGGAATCGAAAAACTTTACTCTATTTAGAGAAAGAAAATTGGTAAGCGGTAATAATTAACTTATACGGAAAATAGAGCGCAGCCGCGCTAGAGTGGTAAGGAAAGGGACGAGAGTAAAAACTCTACAAGTACCCTAACCTGTTCACTCAAAACAATTATAGAAACAAGTTAGTTTACGTACCACTATTTTTCCTTTTTCGGAATTTACGTCTGGGATGAAGTGAACAAAAACAGAAGCCCGTCCAATATTAAAGAAATAAATAAAATACACTCTCGTGCTAATTACAACATTTTCCAGTTATCATATGTACACGTAAAAACACATTAAATTCCTATATTAGTAGTGCATGCGACCTCTGCCAGACTTGGTTCAAACACTTGCGGCTCATCAGTGGAGAAGTGTAGAACTAAGTTCTTTAGGATGCTTTGGAAAAATCTTTTACAAAATAAGTGAAAGATAGTTTCGCCGCCAGTCGCCTCATAAAGTGTCATTAGTGTGGTGAACAAACATATATGACATCCAAAATATGAAAAATTTCTTATTTTGAAAACTGTTAACAATGGGTAGGGTAAGAAATTGGACAATTCCCAATATTTCGATAATTAAAATATTTAAAACATGAAACATGAAATTCTAACAGAATGAAATTAATAAATTTCATCACCGTTTCCTTTCAGAAAGCACGAACTAGATAGATTCTGAAGACAAGACATATTCTCGTTCCAAAATATGAAACATTTCTCATTTTGAAAACTGTTAACAAAGTGTAAGAAATAGGACAATTCCCTAATATTTCGTTAATTAAAACATTTCAAAACATGAGACATGAAATTCTAAAAGAATGAAATTAATAAATTTCATCACCGTTTCCTTAAATTATATATATATTTTTTGATAAGTACATACTCAGAAAGCAGGAACTCGATAGATTCTGAAGACAAGACAAAACTATTCCCGTTCCAAAATATGAAAAATTTTCTCATTTCGAAAACTGTTAACAATGGGTAGGGTAAGAAATTGGACAATTCCCTAATATTTCGATAATTAAAACATTTAAAACATGAAACATAAAATTTTAACAGAATGAAATGAACAAATTTCACTGCTGCTTCCTTAAATAATATTTTTGAAACATACTCAGAAAGCAGGAACTCGATAGATTTTGCAGACATGACAAAGCTATTCTCATTCAAAATATAATACATTTACTTAGTCAATGTTAGTTCAATGCTAATACATAGATAATTCCCAAAACATACACTTTCGGCTAGAGTATGGATTAGTAAGTATTAGTACGGCTTCAATAGTACGTAGATATACTTTAGTACGACATAGGTCGTAAAGACTTTAGTACGACGACAGTCGTAAAATACTTTAGTACGACTATAAGTCGTAAAAGGGTGGGGTAAAGTGCTAGGAGAGACCAATTTACAAAAACTTTGTTTTCTTAAAACCCGTTAGTATGGAAGAGAGTATAAAAGGAATTATATATTTTAAAAAATTATGAAGCATACAGCACATAAATTTTTCGCGATTATCATGAAAAAAGGAAGAAATAAACCAGAAAAATTAGGAGGATAGATTTAGGTACGTTGGAATCGAAAAACTTTACTAAAAACCCCGGTAGACACCCACCGAGGCAATACGGTCCCCAGCACCCACCCTTAAGCAGGGGCGTATCCAGGACCGCCGCTCTCACGACTAAGAATCCAGCGAGGCCCCCCCCCCCCGGCCATGCGCAAGGGGTGTACTGAGGGTGTACCAGGTAAACCCTGATTTCTGGGGGGACCGCGCAGTGCGCAAGCAAAATTATGGGGACCGCGCAGCGTGAGCGAGGCGAGCGCTGCTCAGAATGTCAAAAAGCGGAAATCAGCAAGAATTCTCAAGAGAAATTAGTTATATATAATTAGAGTGTAATATTTCATTTCTACAACAACGTGTAAGTTGCAAAGAGATTAGCAAGTGATTAACGAGAAATTAGTAAATACGAGTAGAAAATACAAAACGGGCTGCTTACTGCTTTAAATATTTCAGCTACTTTGACTCCCCCCCACAGCTGAGCGAAGGGGACCGCGCAAAATAATTTATGGTACACCCTGTGGAGAGAGACCTTGCCCATGTATGAAATTTATTTCCTGGATTTCGTTCCCCAATCAACTCCGCAGATAAGGTACTTCGCGATTTAGTGCAGCACGAAACGAAAAACGTAGAAAATTGTCAGGCCAGGGATTTTAAGAAATAAATGTGTAGCCTTAGACTTGTTGTAACAACTACTGTACTCGGCTGGCTACGGTAAAAAGTCATGTCCACTCGCCCCACGAACTATTCTAAACTGTTCTTGCTTATTCTAATTCTAATGCTAAGCTAATTCTTGCGCTCAAAACTTCCAATATTAAGTCTTTGAGCTCTCTAAATTGCTAAAATCGTTGATGTTCTGTTACATCAATTTTGTTAGAGTATTGATTGACAGTTCAAGACTAGAACGTCAGGAAGAAACTTCCACCGGCAAATAGACTAAAAGAATTTAAAATAAATGAAGAAACTTCTATTACCTACTAACCAGTACGTAGAGCAAGAAAAATAAACATTCGCTAGTCTACTGTCTTTTTCCTACACAGGTGGGGCTGGGGGGGGGGTTGGAAGACCTCCCAGAAATACCACCCGCAGAACTGCCAAATATTCGGGCCTCCCTATCTGTTTAGTTACAAGCCCAGTGCAAAGCCCACGTCAGGACCACCACCTATACCAGGAGTCCCCTGCCACCTCCAAATACCCAACCACACGGTGGGGTTCCTTGACCAGGAGTTCCAGGAAGGAGTCAATTTCCAGGGTTAGCAGTCTGTATTGGGTTAGGGCAGGACATCTGATAATGAGATGGCGGAGATCCTCTCCCTGCTGCATTGAGGGCAGAGAGGGAGGTTTCCTTTCCTATCCGGTTATATTCAGCCCTTTCACCAGAACCCAAAAGTGTCCGGAAACAAGGTGCTGAAATTTGTTTCTAGGAAAAAAACCAGGTCTACAAACTTTACCCAGAGCTTACAAATACATAGTAATGACAACAGGTAAACGTGTAACGCATACGTACCTTTAGTGATATAGAGATAAAAGAAATCACAGTAGAGTACAGTTTGGACACAGCCGGCCACCACAGCAATGGCATCGAAATATTCCTCCACATAGTAACGATAGATCCAATTGATAATGTAGAGGGCCCTGTAGATGCCCATTGCAAAGAGATAGTGAGAGGTTATCGTCTCAGCTTCCCCAGTCTTGCTGATCATGAACAGCTGCGGAAGAATGGCCAGAGATTCCAGATAGATAGAAAAGGTCCACAGAATCTAAAACAGACAATATGACCACAAATGAAGATATTCGTCAGATTTAAGTCAATGATTCAACCTGTACGTACGCACGTACATTCTAAAATGATTTTATTTTTTAAAACATTTTTAATAATAAACGACAAGCATTTTATACTAGTAAGTAGTCACTTCAGTAAAGTATGTAGAAATAAGACGAATAAATCAGAAAATATATACTTACTTCCATGACTGAAAACTCATGATTTACAATCAAAGCCAGGATGACGCATGGTGCCAACAAAAATTCAATGCGAAAAGTGTCGTGGTTGCTATCGTAGGTGGCTTTGAATTTGAAATACATTAAATACAGGGTAGCCAAACAAGAAGCAATAAAGAACACCTAAAACAGAAATACGATTATGATTATGGCGGTACTACACTACCTTTTGGCAATGGATGATATGCGTAAAAGTTGTCTTTTTGTCTTAAACCCACAGCCTGAGTTGATTCTATGTCCTCGCTACAATCATTCAAAATGTACAGGCTACAGACAAAGCCAAAACAGGGTTTTTTGAAAATCGGGGCTGTGTCAAACTTGTGTCCAGCTAATTTTATTTGTGTCCAGCTAAGAAAAGTTGTGTCCAGAAAATAAAATTTCGCACAGTGCAGATATAAATGGTGTTTAACGCGTTATTTTAGTGTAGGGATAAAATTTGTTGTTATACGAATATACGTACAAGTAACAAAAATGCTCCGCACAAAAGGGGATAATATGTGTGTTGGGCCTATGTCTATCCTTGAGAAAGTAAATGCATAAATCCGACACAGCCACTTTTGGTGGATGGTTCCATGGCGAAAATTCTTCCGTTCGCTTCGGGTTTCATTTGACACCAAATTTGACCTCTTTCGAAAAAATCTATTTTTGACCCAAAATCGCCCAAGACCCACCCCAGCCCACCACAGCCACTTTGCATATGCAGTTCTAAGACAAAATTTGCTCAGCTCACTTAGGGCTTTCATTTGATACCAAATTTGATCACTTTTGACAAATTTCATTTTTAATCAAAAATAGCATAAGTCCCCACCCCGCCCCACCACAGCATTAGCACCCACGCCCCCTATGATATAAATAAATTAATTAATTAAAAAATATATATAGCTGTCCATTCTTCAGAGCACTAGCGTAGCCAGAAAAAAATTCGGGCGGGGGAACGCAGAAATTATTCGGGGGCTCTGGGAGGACTGACTGACTAACAGATTTTTCTATTTCGTGCCTGTCGTGGAATTTTTATAGGACATTCTTTGAAATTAAAAATATTTAAGTCCCCCACGCATTCATACACCTGAATGAGGCAGAAGCTGGTCAAACTACCTTCAGATTGAACAAGTTTTAGCAATTTGCAAGGGTTGCCGATGAGAAAGTTTTGTGAAACGTTGACGCCGCAAGCCACATCTGGGGGGCGTAGCCAGAAACCGAAGAATTTTTTAAAAATGAGCCTTCTAAGAAATTCATATTGGCTAATTTTTGTACAAATACGTAGTGGGTAAAGTTACCTCGAAATTTCAACTGCCAAATCGAACTAACTTCATGAGTTTGCTAAAGAAACTTCGCCCTAGAGGTGGATTTTCTAAGAAATTATTAAATAAACTTAAATCCTAATATATATATAAATAAAATAAGTAAAAATAGAAATGTTAAGAATACGGGTGCGTAGGTAGATACTAGCGGAACGATTAACCAAGTTAAGATAGGTCGCCAAGGCCCAAAGGAGAAAGAATGTAAGGATAAGAGCGAGAAGTCTGGGGGGCGGCAGCCCCCCAGAAAAGCTAGAGCCTTTTGAAAAATGTGGGATGCTCATTGCTCAAGAATTTTTTCTGGACACTTCTCTATGAAAAATTTAGCTGTGTCTAGCTGGTTTCCAGCTAAAAGTTTTTGTATCCAGCTTAGAAAATTTGTGTCTGGGCACGCTCCTGGACACAAAAAACCGTAAGCCAAAGAGTAAATTAATTCAGACAATCAAATCTATTTGACGGAAGGGCTCGCTATTTTTACAACCATTATATACTGATTTTTGTCACCTTCACATATTTTGAAGGTCTAACGGGCACATTATAACGAAAAACAAGACACTGAGTCTACACTATTGCCCTCCTCGGAAGTTAACATAATATATTAGATGCTGCGGGGGCCCGGCCTCATCGCGCATCGGGGATCCAAATAGAAATTTTGCAAAATTCTGGTATACAAACGTTACTATTGTTGTTTTCATCTAAATCGGTGAGCAAATAAACGATTTCTAACACAATACGGAAAGGAAGAATTAAGCAAGCTGCGCCAAAGGCTCATAAAGTTTTTCCAAGAAGTCTTACGGAGTTCAAAACTTTTGAAGAAATTAATAAAATCTTGCTGCTAAAACGAAAGATTTTGATTTCCACAAAATGAACGGTTAAAAGTTTCCTTTTCAGCAGTTTCTTAATTGATTTTAGGAGCTTAAAAATACTACAGGCTGGACCTAACAAAGTTATCCTAATAAGTAGTACATACCCAGTGCGTACTATTGAATTCCATCTCCGCCTGCAGATTAGCTGTACCCGGTTTCTGTGGGGGTAAAATGTGAAAAATAGTTCAACTCACCATGGACTTACACTTGGCACCAAATTTGACCAGTTTTGAAAAATTTGATTTTTGACCCTTCCGGTATATGTATATACCCATTGGGGATGAAAACAATATACCCACTGGGGATGAAAACCCACTGGTGTGGAAAACGGTGGTAGTGGAATCTACGTCACTACCGGTGACGGGGACGAAGTAGCAAGCTGAGCCATCCTGCCGGTAAATTCTGTTCTAGGTTTAGAGCGGAACTTACTGCTATCGGTAAGGCTCTGGACTGGGTCCGGGAAAACACGGGCACTATACCAGCAGCATCCACCATCATTATCTGCACAGATTCGCAGTCTGCTGCAAGGTTGCTCAAGAGTGGCCTCCGGGCAAATTTCAGCCAGCTGCTGCGGGACGTGCACGAGAACCTGAAGGCCCTATCCTCACTCCACCTTATCTTCCAATGGGTGCCGGGTCATTCTGAAGTCCCGGGAAATGAAATCGCTGACACCCTTGCCGGGCAAGGGTGCTCCCTTCTTTTTTGGGGGGGGGGATCCCGAGCAAATCACGTGGTGTTAGTAAACAAATAAATTTTTTATTACATCCACGTGACTCACCCCGCGGCTGCCCAGCCCATTACGCCGCGTCCACATACAACAATGTACTACATCTGACATGACAATGCTGGTGCATGCAAGCGGCAAGATCATGTCAGGGTTAGTAGACAAACAGTTACGGTGACGCCAGAGTTTGGTAGGCCACGGGAATGTACATTACGTATCTAACGTAGTTAGTAAAAAATAGTTAGTATATATTTCTCGAGAAACCAATGCAGGATTTACCGTGGCATGCAAAGGACTAAGGTCCTTGTAGTGCACGCCCCCGAATAAATTTCTGAAGCTGAGGTTCAATGTCAGATAAGCGTTGCTTAAAAATTACCAAAGAGGAAATAGTAACAACTTCCACAGGAGCAGCCCCCAATTGACTTTCAAACTGCAAAATCGGTGATCAGGAGACATTTTGACTGTAAATGGAGGAAAAGCTTAGCCCATCCTCGGGGTAAGCAGATCTATGGAGACCTTGGCCCTATTCCTGCCTCAAACGAGGCAGGTCTGACCCGGAAGGACAGATCCCTGCTTAGACAGCTGCGTACGGGAAAGTGCCTGCTCCTTCAAACTGTCAAACATGCCTTCGATCCGACAGCCTACCCTAGCCCAGCGTGCCCCCATTGCCAGTTGGGGGAGGATCTGGAGCACCTTATCCTACGGTGCCCCAGACATACCAGAGACCACGGTCCCTCCATCTGGGTCCAAACCCGAGCCTTTCCTGCTTACGGGAATCCCCGGTAGCCGTCTTATGCTTCCTCCGTGACAGTGGGCTCCTGGCCCGCCGTATATAGGCCCTGCCTGATCCGACCTCCGAAGATGATGATGATGAACCTGGCCCCCACAATCGATGGATCCACTTTTGTGGGTGATACAAAGTGTACAGAGTAAAGAGTTTTAATTTGATAGCAAACCTGACCAGCTTTGGAGGCTGAATTTCAACCCTACCGGACCTCCTAAGTGACACCGACATCCCCACTTGTAGGGCTGCTTTTCGTGGATGGTGTAATGACAGAAAATGTTTGCCTCACCAATGGATTTTATTTGAAACCAAACTTGACCAGTTTTGAAGACTAATTTTGCAACTACGCGTGAAATCTTCACAGCTTCTGCAGCTAATTTTACACTCTTTTAGTCTTCAGGGACTCTTCACCAGACATGTGCAGGAGGGGAAGTTCTGGGGGGGGTGAAGGAAGGCCGCCGAAAAACCCGATTTTTCCGGTTTTTTACTGGAAAAATCCGGATTCTGGGGGGGTGAGGGACCCCTCTGGGGGGGTGAGCTCAGGTCTGGGGGGGGGGGGGGGGGTAAAACCCCCCCCCCAAGCACATGTATGCTCTTCACTTATGGGGTTAATGCCACAACACCTCAGCTCAGATGAAATGAAAAATTAAAACTCTTACCTTCATAACAGAATTATAAACTGACACGAAATTAGTGAAGAGATCGAGATATCGTGTCAGAAATACTAGTGTAAACAGCAGCTGTGAGCGACCAGACACTCCTAGAACAAGTAAGCAGAGTAAAGAGTATGTAAGTATACAATGCAAGCATACAGTGTACGTATATACAATACAATTGATGGTACACATTTGCTTACTCAGACACTCAGGCAAACACATTTTGGAATGAATAGAAATTCCATAGAACTCCTCTCCTCAGTTATATATATACGTGCTCAAACGCACCTGCACACGATCTTGTCTTCCATATCTTCAACAGCAAGATTATGATCGCAAACAAATGAGAGAGGTCACCACACAAACGGAACACATTCATATTTGTGCTGATTCAGGAAGTGACGTGATAGTATTACGAATCAATATAATTAGTGTCGTACTTCAACGTATAGCAAAGGTATACAATCTTCAGAATTGGCGCCTTGAAGACTGGAAACCTAAAAACTTTAGTTTAGAGCCAGTGAATGCTTAACGAAACATTTAAACGTCAGAAATTTTGCAAATCCGAAAAATCAGGCATTTCCTAGAGGTGTGACGAACAACTTTTGTCATTGTACCACCCACAAAAAGTGGCCCCATAGTCCGGTGGGTGGGTGCCCCACCCCCAGTGGGTAAGGTTGGGGTCAAAAATGAAAGTCTTCAAAAGTGGTCAAGTTTGGTATCAAATGAACGCCCTTCGACATAAAATCTACTATTTTAGACATATCTAATTAACAACTACTTGTATTGCGTTTAAAACCTATTTATAGCGTCTTAACAATTTGTAGCCTATTTTTCACAAAATTTTTAAAAAATTGCAAAAATGTTAGAAAAAGATTGCATTTTGTGTGTTTTCACCCCATTTAAGGGGGAGGGGGGTCTGAGCTCGCCTTGGGGGAGTAGTCAAGGTCGGGTATTGGGGGATTGGGGTCTGGCCTTCTCGTGCGGAGGGTCTCACAGGTGGCAAACTGTCGCCTGGTACACCTATATGGCATGTTTTAGTAGGGGGCCCCCACTTTTCGGTTCCCCCGCCACTTTTCGGATCCCCTCCTTTCATCACCCCCCTCCCACTTTTCGGCTTTTTTGGGGGTCGCCCAAAAGGGTCGAAAAATTAAGATTTGAGGTCAAATTTTCAAAAATTTTCTGAATATTTATATATATAGCTGATTTATGGACTTTTAAGTTAATTTTAAGCTTAAAAATAGCGATTTTTTGTGACCTAAAAAATGCCAATTTTTTGCTAAAAATTTTGGTATTTTATACCTTGGAGTAGCCCCGCCCCCACTTCCCCCCACTTTCAAAACCCTAAAAAATGCCAGCCTATGGGTACCTCCCCCCGCCCCATCACATTTCGGGGGTCGACCACCAATTTCCAAAGCTTTCCCCCAACCAAAATTTCCGGTGAACGTGAAACTACATGTGGTGTCCCCAAATCCCCCCAGGAACATCTATGGAAAGGGGGGACCCCCCACCAAATCGAGAAATGTTCACGAACCTCCCAAAGATTTTCCGGGTAATCTAAACATTAGGGGATAAAAACGTTTTTGATGAAAAATGTTCGACCAAATTTAGCGAAAAATTGCCCGCGGAGATTTTCGAGGGTGACCAGAAAAAAATACAAATTTTTAAGTAGCTCTCCATCCGTGGCCTCTATGGAAAACCGGAAACCGGAAACAATATATATATTTTAGGCAATTTTTAAAATATTTATTAATTTAAAAAATTGCAATTCTGAACAAACTTTAAGTTATGGTGAAACATGCCTCAAATTTGAAGTCTACGCACCCGAAAAACCCCTGGGTTGATTTTGGTCGAATTCTGAGGTCAAATAAAAATTTTCCTACGGGGTTGGAACCACGGGCGTGAAGGGTCGCACTGGTGGTTAATCCACTTTTCCAAAAACCACCCCCAAAAATGCTTGGGGGCCCCGCCCCTCCCAACTGGGGGAGGTAGTCGAGCCTCATCTAGTATATAGGTATTTTTAGGGTAAATTTTGCACAATTTTTGCAAGATGTCCAAATGTTTGGCTTAAAGTGTTCAGTATTGCGTGAAATACAAGTTTTTTAACAGTTTTTATGGGCTTTCTGACTCAGTATATATTGACCGTATTTATTTTGGACTTGGAAACATGCTGGCACTCAAGTTTTCGAGTGCATATACAACTATATAGTCAAGCGGGAAAAAAACCCACTCGCCAATGCGGGAAAAAACCCACCCCCAGTGTGGGCTTACCGGTATGAGCTATCTAGGATTTTAATAGCCTATCTTGAAGAGCATCCAAAATAACCCTGGAGGGTGTATTATGGTTGCTCCCACTGCTTCCCTGCAAATTTTTTGGGACTTTGAAATTTTTGGAAATTTTGGTCCGACCAAGTGCCGAAATTTGGCAAACTTTGCCGGGCCACCCTGAACTACTGGAAAGACTTAGACCAAAGCGGATTATATGTACCTGTAGGGCATCTGTTGGGCTTCATGATGATATATGTCACACTGCTCTGACCCCTCCGGTGCGACCTGGGGGTGACCTGGAGTTGGCGGGAAAAAAACCCACGGCGGGAAAAAACCCACTTTTCAAAATTAAATTTTTTTTCTAACCATTGACCGGAAAGGTCAAACCAATACATACGTTTGTTTAATAGAGCCTATAGATGTAAATTGGTATAGGTTTTATCTGGGTTCGTACTGTTATGGGTGGTCCAGGGGGTCTAAATCGGACACGGTGCCATTTCAAGCCAAAATTTCAATTTTGACCAAAAATGCTTATTTTTGCCTTAAAATGGGTCTAGTTTGGCTCTAAATACAAGAAAACACGTTTTCTACACGATAGGATGCTTAAACTGCCGAAAATAAACAATTTTAAAAAATTTCCAAAATTTGCCTATGTTTATGTGTTAAAGATACAACATTTTCAAATGACCATATGACCTCAATTTTGATACAAAAACTAATATATTTTGATGCAGCTGTACTAAAAACAACCCGCTCTTTCATTTGGAATGATTATAAATGCTCCTGGCAGCTTGCCAAAAATTTTTTGGGGTGGGTTTTCTTCCCGCATTATGGGTTTTTTCCCGCATTGGGTTTTTCGGGACAAGTTTGGGACAATTTTTCTCGCTAACGGCACACCCTACAGAGGTGTTCTATAGCTCATAAGAAAGCTTACGACTAGGCCTAGCTACCTGTATAATCAGCATTTCGATATGTCAAACCATTAAGAAGTTCTGGCCAAAAATCTGAAAAGTGGGTTTTTTCCCGCTTGACTATATATATACGTACCTATTGTCTAATGATAAAATTATTTCATTGTTGAATGTGTTTTGGCTGCGATTTTTGGCACAAAAATAGAAAAAGTTTTTGGGGGAGGCTGGGTTTTTTTAGGCAAAAATAAGTGGGGGGAAGAGTGGGGGGGGGGCGCCCCCCCCCCCCCGGGTGGGGGGGGGTCCAAAAAGTGGGGGGGGGGGGGCAAAGGGGCTAAATATGCCAAAAAATACCGTATAAAATGCCTGTTTTCTACATATATATACTGTTATATATAACCTGGGCTTATTCTAGTGGGGGGGGTGGGCCCCCCCCCATAAACACCCTTCCCCCCCAAAAATCGCCCCCCCCCAAAAAAAAAGTGGGCGCCCCTTTTGGTACCAAATTTTGCCCTGAAAAAATCGCTCAGAAGGCCAAATTTTCAAAAATTTTCCGGCTTCGCCGGAGATTTTTACTCAATTTTTGCCCTTTTCAACACTAAATCTGCTTATTTTTGCTATGAAAATCAACTTTTATAGTATATGCCAGAAAAGTAGCGCTATTTTTAGCATATTTTTCGAAAAATTTTCGCCCCCCCAAAAATTCCTTGCCCCTCGGACCTTTGGGGGGGCCCCCCCAAGAAGCCCCCCCCCCCCAAGAAAAAATCCCTAGAATAAGCCCAGATAACTAAGCTTAAAGGTGCTCAAAAATTAAGTTTTGGCACCAAAATAGACTATTTTTTACCAAACATTTCCGGCGAAGCCGGAAAAATTTTGAAAATTTTGACCAAAAATCCTAAAAATTTGGCATTTTCTGGGCACCCTAGAGCCTAGAGTGAGTGGGGGGGGGAAAGCCCAAAAAAGTGGGGAGGGGAACGAGTGCGGGGGGAAGGTCGAGTGGGGGGAACCCAAAAAGTGGGGGGCGCCCCCCCAGCAAAAAACCCCAGGGAGGGTTGGCGGGTCTCCAGGGGGGCCCCAAAACAGTTAGGGGAATCTCCCCCACCCCATCCCAAAACTCCGTTATATATAATTATGCCCAGGACCCCACCGCATTTTTCCATTTTTATGCCCCCCTCCCCACAAATCGGGCCGACGGGGGGGGAAGGGGGGGAGGGGGGGAAGTCGCTCCGATGGAGCGAAAATTGGGTCTTTTTCCTGACTCAATATTGACATAGTTTTAGGCTGTTGCCAATCAAGTTTTCAAGTTTAAAACCCCTCTATAATGTCAAAATTACTAATGATTGAATGGTTTTTGGCATTAGCAATGATGGATGAAAATGCGCTTTTTGGCATCAAATAGAAAAACGTTTTGGGCCTTGGGTATAGTTTCCTTTGAGGTGGGGTTATCCCCCCAAAATTTTCGACCAAATTTATCCCCCCCAGATGTTATGACTTATAGCCATGGGGTGAAAAAAACCCACCCCCTTTTTGGGGGAAAAACCCACCCGCCTCCTGGGTCATGGGTTGGAGATATGAGCTTCGAAACATAGCAGCAGGAAGCGCGACTCTTTCTTACCTATGTATGCAAAGATCAAGTCATTTGGTTCACTCCTGCTCATTTTATGACATTTTGAAAATGACAACTACTTTTTGGTCCAACCATGCCAAAATTTTGCAAAAGTTTGGACCGATGTAACTTTTGACTGGGTTGGGCTAGAAAAGTTTTGCAAATATATATCTGCAATGATTGCAACTCTTCCTCTTTGCACACAGCCAAAATTAGACCGATCCGCTGTACCGTTAGTCTGGCACATTGCCAAACGTGGCGGGGAAAAAACCCACTTTGGGGGGAAAACCCCACCTAAATTTTTTTTAAAAATTTTTTAATAACTCAACACGGAAACAATTAGAGACTATAGCACGGTAATATCGAGCACGCTGCGTCATCCTATGCGGTCAGATTCGGACAATTTTGCTTACCTGGCTAGCTAGGGGCTAAAAACATTAAAAGTCCCATTTCGCTGCTGGAGGACCCAATACAGGTACAATTGTGGATTTTAACAGCCAATTCTACGTAAAAAAACTTCATTGAAAATGTTCAGAGAAGTTTCACAAAACGTCTTCGTGGACTTGAACACTTAACCTATAACCAAAGACTTGTCAAGTGTGATTTACAGTCTTTGGAAATGAGACGTATCATCGCCGATTTATGTGTAATGCATAATATTGCTCATAATGTATATGACTGTTCGTTTGATGATTGCTTTACTTATTTGACTGACATCGGAACGAGAAGACAGAATAGCTTGTGTATCAGGCCTAAGGCATTTAAGAAAAATCGTACTGGAAGTTCATTTTTCTATAGAATTGCAAATATTTGGAATAGCCTACCAGAGAAAACCTGGTTTCTTGTGTTTCTAATTTTTCCTTTAAGCAACAATTGAAAGCATACGAATCTCAGCTTCAAAAGTTTATTCGGGGGCCAAGGCCGCACCCAGGGGGGGGGGTTCAAGGGGTCTAGACCCCCCCTTTTGGGATGACGAAATGGAAAATTTTTGCTATTTTTATGGCAAAAACAGCTATTTTTAAAAAATTTTCGCGCCGTCGGAGCGATAATTTAGAAATTAACGTCCAATGTACTGTTATTGGGCAAAAAATGCAAAAAATTTTTAAAGTTCTGGGGGGCTCCGCCCCCCAGACTCCCCGTTGCGTTTTACCTTGGACCCCCCCCCCTTTTCAAAATCCTGGGTGCGGGCCTGTCGGGGGCGTGCACTAAAAGGACCGTAGTCCTTTGCGCGCCATGGAAAATCATGAGATCTCGAGAAAGTAAATACATATATATATATAAAGTATATATATATATACGCTTCGTGTAATCTTTTTCTTAATTTTGGTGCAGTCTTTTTCTAAATTTTTTTTTTACTAACAGGTCAAGCTACCGCGGTCTTCAGCCGCCCGTTGTCTTGTATTTATTGTCTACTAACCCTGCCGTGACCTTGCCGCTTGCACGCATACGCATTGTCATGGTAGATGTAATACACTGTTGTACGTGGACGCGGCGTAAGGGGCTGGGCGGCCGCGGGGCAAATCACGTGCTGTATTAAACTACATTTACTAACCCCAAGTGATTTGCTCGGGATCCCCCCCCCAAAAAAACCATTCTATACACGATAGAATAATAAGTTTTATCAAATTACAGCATTTTTAGCATTTTTTAAAAATTGCCCTATGTTTATGTGTTAAACTTTATGAAACCTGGCCAGTTGATGCAGCATTTTCAACGGCACATGAGATCTCAAAAAAAGCTACTTAGATCGGGTTTTTTGGTTCATACTAACTAAAAAAGGGTTGAATTTTACACTGGAAGTGTCAGAATTGCGATAGAACAATTTTTAAGACCTGTGAGGGGTGGGTTTATTTTCCCCCCATTTGGGGTTTTTCCCCCCATTGGGTTTTTCCCCCGCTACTTTTTGCATTATACCGCTCTAACGGTACAACATTGAGAAGTGCAAATAGGCTTAGAAGAAAGTTCTAAGTACGCCAAGTACGATGCTCAGATACCCCTTATAATAAAAAAGTTCCAGCCAAAATCCGAAAATGTGGGTTTTCCCCATAGGTGTAAGGTGGGGGGGGTTTGGGGGGATAGCCCCCCAAGCCTTTTTTCAACCCTCCCCCAAAACTTTTTGGGGGGGACGTCCCCCCCAACTGGGGGGGGGGGGGTAGTCGCGCCGAAGGCGCGAAAAATAATGGCCAAAAATTGGGTATTTTTAGGGTAAATTTTGAAAAAATTTTCAAAAATGTCGAAATTTTTGGCTTAAACTATTTATTATTATGAGAAATACACGTTTTTAACTGTATTATGGATCTTATGACTCAATATTGACCTTATTTTGGACTTGGAAACATGTTGCAATCAAGTTTTTGAGTTTAAAACCACTGTCTAATGTTAAAATTACTTTATGGTTAGACGTTTTTCATCATTAGAAACGGCTGAAAATGCGATTTTTGGCATAAAAAATGAAAAATTTTTTGGGGGAGGGTTGGGGCGGGTCCTGGGGGGGTTGTTGGGGGGGGTCGCCAGAGGGCCCCCCCCAGAAAATGTTGGGGGTGGGAGCCTCCCCCACCCCAAATCTCCGTTACACCTATGGTTTTTCCCCCCATGGCTATACCCTCGCTCAACTTTTAGCTACCCCCCCCCGACCTGAACCCCCCAACGATTTTTGGACCCAAAACGTTAGCTAAATTTGGACGAAAAATGGTCATTTTTTGAAAACTTTTTCTAAAATTTTGACCTAAACTCGCTTTAAAACGGTGCAAAAACGCCTAAAACGTTAAGAACAAGCCTTATTTTGATGAAAAAAGGGATAAATTACAGAAAATTTTGCATTTTTCGGCCATTTTTCGAAATTTCTGAGGTCCGAATTCTGGGGGGGGGGGGGCGGCTTGGGGGGGGTTACCCCCATCACATTTCGGAGGTCGGCCAAGATTCCCCCCCCGACCCAAAGTGCCAAGGAAACTATGGCCTTGGGGCATAGTTTCACCGAAAATTTCGGTTGGGGGAGGGGTAAGCACTGGAAATTTGGTGGTCGACCCACGAAATGTGATGGGGGTACCCCCCCGAGCCCGAACGCCCCCCCCCCAAAATTGGGACCTCAGAAAATCGAAAAAATGGCTTAAAAATGCAAACTTTTCCGTATTTTAACGATTTTCCCTGAAAACAAGGTTGGTTTTGACAGTTTTAGGCGTTTATACGCGGTTTTAAAGCGATTGCATATAAGTCAAAATCTGAGAAAAATTTTTCAAAAAATAACCATTTTGGGCAAAATTTAGCTAACTTTTTGGCTCCAAAAAGGGCCGGGGGGGGAAGTTGGTCAAAAATTTAGGGGGGAAACCCCCCCAACCCCCCCCCGTGGGGAAACTATGGGGTTGGGTGGGGTAGCCGAAAGTTGGGGGAGGGGATGTCGAAAATCTTTTGGGGGGGGGGGCAAAGGTGGGTCGAAAATTTTGGGGGGAGGGGGTCGTGGAGGGTTTGGGGGTCGGAAGCGGGGGTCCCCCCAAATTCCGAGGGAGGCCCCCCCTAACCCAAATCCCCGTTACGCCTATGACTGGAAGTAACCCCCCACCCCAAATCAAATCCCCAAAATCCCAAATCTGAAACGAAAATTATTGCAACGTTGAGATCACAAACTAACCCGTAGGCAAGTTGAAATAATTAACGTCATTATTGTGTGGTCAATTAGATTTATGTTACAGCTTTTTCCTCAGTAGATTCATTCCAATAGCATGATTCAAAGGTAAAGGGGCTGGCATAAACGTGGTACTATTAGCGGGATTTACTAAGTAACCTTGGTCTTTGCACAAAGTTTAGGTGTCAGTGTCTGTTGGGTTTAAGACGTTCTCATTGTGTTTCTTTATGTGTATTATTTAACAGAAAGAACTAAGCAGTTGGTTGAAATCATTGCAAATTCCCAAAACTAAAGTAAACAATAATAAGTTAAAAAGCATTGTTTTAATTTTCTTGTCACTGCTTCAGCCAAACATGACCAAATGTTGCAGATACGTTTTATGTCTGCATACTCTCAGGCTGTTTCCTTGTTCTTGCGAAAACGCAATAGTATGTAAGATATAAAGTTTACAAGCTTTTGAACAATGTGTAATGGAAAAATAAAATCTAATACATCAAATAGTCTAAGTCAGCCGAAGATTAGCTAACATCCAAAGAAGGAGTTCTTGCGTTATTGAATTATCTGCGATTGATGATGTTAGAATTATGTGTCATTGAATGTCCAAGCAGTTATTTTCTGTTTTATTGTCGATTGCCAAGCCAGAGTTGTCAAGCACTCGAATTAACCTAAATATCACAATTAGGGACTCGGATTTGAACTTTGTTAGCAGAAGCATTCTAGTTCGAACAACAGGTCTGAACATAATTAATCCATAATTTACCCGCAGAATCAACTCCAAAGGTTAATAAACTGTCATTCAGTCACCAAATCCCCAATTGTCGGAGTTGCCACTTCTCATTTAAATAGTGCTTTGTTGTTTCTCTCATTCTACATACTAGCAGTTGTCCTCAAGTGAACTCTGGGCCAAGGCCAGCCGAAAAGAAAAGGAGGACGTAGCCTTCTAGAAACCCTTTTGGAAATGGAGGGGGGGGGCAACCGCCTCCTCGATGATAAAATTATAACAGAAAATAGCTAGGTAGGTATAGGCAAGAGTATTTACCCCCTTTGGTTATGTTCATGTGTTAATGTAGTGATTCCCTTTGGTCACATAATGTTTGCACCATTATTACTCATTCATTACTTAGAGTTAAGAAGCCATTTTTATATGGAAATGTAGCTTAATATTTTCTCTTTTTAATGTATGTCATGAAACTAATATTTCTTTTCTAAAATATTTTTAGCGCATTTTAGAAGAAGTATGATTTTCCAGTTTTTCGCAGACTCAAGTGAACTTTTTCGCGAGACATCGGTTATATCATTCGATACCTAGCTGGGGACGATTTTTTATTTATTGTAACATCGCTCTTCACTATAGAGAAATAAGCTGAAATGTGTGCGTAATCTGTATTTTGACTACCTTTTCCAAATTTGTTAAGCGATTACTTTAGCTAGAAAGCAGCAATCGGGGCAAGTAAAAAATTGTCCCTGGGTATGTTTGTCCTGAACACATCTGTTAGTGGCAGTCCTCCAGCTTGCATGGCGAATGCTCCACAATCTTTGGAAAACTTTGGTCCTGTTTTTGTAAAAACTACATTTTTTATGATAGCAGCCTACAGGATAGCAGTTGGAAGATGATCATGCGTCGGATAATTTTTCCCTATGAGACCTTGAGATCGACGACGCCCTTAGTTTGATTTTACGGCTTACGCAGCGCAAGAAATGGCGGATTATTTGATTTCTGCAAAAATGGCAAGATTTCGACGCCAAACCAAGAAAATCGTCTATCAGCCGATTGCACCAACCGTGATTAACAAATGAATAAGCTATTCACAAGTAATTCGCGAATAACGTCTGTTTAATTACAAATTTCGTTGCACCAAGTTAATGTTGAACAGCTCCTGAATAACGCGCGAATAAGCAGTTCAAATTTATTCACGAGTTATTCTTACCCGCCACTAAGATTAACGTCTGATTAGTAAGTAGCTATCATTATTTCATACTCCCTCCATTTTTTCGAAATGGATGACTATTTGAGACTAGTGCATTTGACCAGGCGTCGACGTCGTCAAAATATTCGTCGTGCCGTTTGCGATTTCTCCGACCCATTTCAGCTTTATTGACGACGAGTTTAGAAGAAGATACCGATTTACCAAAATTACAGTTAGAGATATTTTGCTTCCTTTGGTAACCGATCGGCTGTCCTTTGGATCAATGCCGCGTCTAGCTTGGAACAGTTACTGATTTTTCTAAGGTAAGCCTGTCTAATCATCTATAAAATGAAGCTTTCATTAATATAGAAACAAATGCAGTACCAGTCACAATTCAAGTAAACAAAAAACGCCAACATTCAAAAGCTCAAATGTTCTTGAGACCGGTTAACGAATACTTTTTCCACCAGTTAATTATTCAACATTTTCTTCGGTATTTAGTTTTTCTTTCCATTGTTGATCCATTTCATCAAACAGCATGTCAGTTTCGTGCATCTTATTCTGGCAAATTTCGCCTTTTCCTTCTCGAGAAAGAATTTGTAATGAAGTTGCTAGGATCCGGAGTCAAAAATCACTCTGCTCTCCGGTCTAGTGTCAGAAGTCGCTCTGCACTTGATTACGCGGAAGGTCAGCACGTCCACTTATAGAAGTAGACTTAGGCTCCGGATCTCCGAAAGGTGGTGTTCCAAAATCAGAGATTCCCTGCAGCCAACCTTTGTAGGGGTCTTCCTTGTGAGTTCGTTTGTTGCACTGGATTCCAGCTGATCAGCAAGAGGGGTCAGCACTTGCTTTGACTTGATCGCTGGATTGACGGTGAGTCTTCTGATTCCTGACCAGAACTTACCTTGAGTAGTCCTGATCCGATCCTTTGGCTAACGCGCCTGACTTTCAGAGACAATCGCGCCTCTCTGTTAAACTCTGAGACTCTAGGTCTGACACACCAATTATTTATTAAACTTAGTACAGGTATGATGGGTACACGCTTTTAAACAATTCGACAATTTACAATACAACACGCGTTAATATCAGGGGTCGTGACAAACTGTGCAAAAACAGATACAATTACAGATCAGTACAGTATTCAGTTTACTGTACCAGAGTTGCCAGTTACCGTCTTTAGCTTATTATTAGTATTATCCTAGTTTAGGATAATATTACCCAAGTTATATGTTTAGTTAGGGACAAGGTTCAGTGGTGCTTCTTCTTCTTCCCTTTATCACACTCAGTCTCTACTATACTAACTATTACACTGTCTCCAACACTCTACTAAGTAAGTACCTATATGCTTTCTCGTGCGCCTATATGCTTGTGCTGTGCGACTCTTTATCCGTCCTTTACAATACGGATTATCAAACTACAAATCAGTAAACTACAAACAAACAATTATTAACTGAATTAAACCTGGGGTCGGTCTATGGGTGAGTCCCCGAATGTTGGACACTGCTTTCCCGAAGGTCCGCTCCAACACCTAGACAGGGTTACTGTACGGAAGTGTCTTTTTGAGGAAATAGAGAAAATGGGGAGTTTTCCTGGTTCTGCCTTACTTATTCCTGGTTAACGAAAATTAAACAACTACAAAGTTCAACAGATCTGAGGGCTTCTTCTTCTTCACTGATGGGGGTGTGGCGGTTAGGCCAGAGACACGGGAGAAACGCCTCCCGACATAAAATGGATGACAAAAACGGTTGAATTCATGATGTGATCGAAACAAAGAGATAGTGTTTAGTCCTTTTTTCAAGAGTTAGGCTTTTAGCTCTGCGGTTTCCGGTTTAACCTCCCACTTTGATCAGGCGGTGCTACGCTCGCTGTCTCTGTCTCAATCCACTACTCGGTAATACAGGCCTTCTATGTACCTTCCAAAATGACTGATCCTGACTGTCTGACTGACTGACTGATACAACTGATCCGGACTTCTGCGGTCCAATAACTGAGCAACTACTTCTGAATAACTGAGAGACACAAGACTAATGATCCACGGGCAGTTCAGATTCGGATAGAGCAGCGTAAGATAAGATTCGTAAGATTTCCACCTTGGGCCCGGCTTGGCCTAACTGAACTTGTAGCTAGACAAAACAATCTTGAGAAATGTACGAAAACTGTGCTGTTTGCAACCTATATTCAGACTTCGTTTGCTTTTGTCCTTTCCTTGCACAGACCTGCCTTCTAGGGCGATTTTGGTGTGAAATGCATTGATTCTGACCAAATTTTGCACAATCTTCAGAGCAGACAAGAATACTGGCCAATATTAACATTTTCGGCCTGTGTTTGGCCTGATTTTGTTGATTTGTCACGGGAAATGGGTTCATTTCCCGTGACCCAGAGATTATATCAAATACACGTACGAAACTGGACAGTTACAGTGAATTTCTGATATTGGAAGATGGTCACTTGCTAAATACTTGTAATAATTGCCTTAACTAATGCCTACCTACCTACTTATGCTAACTAACTAAAGCCTACGTAATATTAATGTTAACTTAAAATTATCTGGTATTTTAATGTGAAATCCCTATTAATTGTTTATTTGCAGGTTTGGGACTGAACTAATTAACTTAAAATAAAACCTACTGGCTGACTTTGAGTGAGTTTTTGCATGTAATTAATTTTAGTCAGTTTAAGCAAAAATGCAAAAACTCACTCACTCACTGTCTCAGCAGCCATTCTACGCAGTCCCTACTTACCGACCTACCGACCTACCGAACTACGTCTACTTCTAAATCTACCTCCCACTTATCCTAGTGCCCTAACAGAGGACGTGCCGAACCGCTATTCGATCCGGTGCTGGCAACCCCAGCAGCCAGCCGAGTGGCAGTCGCGCGTACTACCACCCTTTCACACGAGCACATATTTGCGTTCGTGCAAAACTGGCATATAAATTAGCGGAATTTTGAAGAGCACAAATTTGAATAAAAGTTATATATTCTTGTAGAGCTTGAAAAACTGAACATTTTTGTGCTTACAGTACCAAAAATTGTTAAGTAATTAGTGAGAAAAACATAATTAAAGTTTGTTTCCACATATGCATAATTTGCACATATAATGTACTAATTAATCTGCACACGTGCTGGGTTGCTATTTGCTTTCTTACATAGGCTAGCTTGAACTTGTTTTAATTCTAAACCGTGTAGCTCAATGGATGAGCACTGGACCTACTAATCCAGCGAATCTGAGTTCGAATCTCAGCACGGGTCTACTTCTTTTCTTTCAGTTTGGCTTGTCTTTTGGCCTTTGACATGGGAAGTTAAATGATTACGGTAGCGACCGTGAGCCCATGATAATTTTAGGCCAAGACCATGAATATCCCTATCCTGACTAGACCTAACTATTTCCTAGTTATTAAGAATTCCAGCTAATTAATACAGCAAGACTGCAGACATTTTCTTACCTAGAACTAATTAAACTACCAGTCCGCTAATCGGATGTCTACCACATAAAACTAAGCTTTGAATTAATTTCGTAATGATTTAAACTATTCTGTTATGGTCCTGGTTCGGCTATTTCTGGATTCCATGAATGCGGCTCATCCGTCCCCTAATCGCAGGGCAACCTACACGGATGATCGGAAATCCAGCAGACTGGGCAGACCTAATTCGGGGTCCCCGTGACCTTAGGCTGCAAAACCTGCTCTGAATCGCCGAATATATCAACATTTCTATGGCAATTCCATACGATTTACGCTCCAAAATTAGCACTTTCGCCGCAGTTACACACTCAACCAGTAAATAGTACAGAATTTTAACTTATCTATGTTTTGGGCCCAAATTGCTACTCAATTTGGCCCCATTTTTCCTGCCTAATATCTGAACATTTTATTCATTCACTCTGGCAGTCCCAATACCCTTATCAAACAAAGGGGGTTTACTTGGTATGCCCTCACTCACAATCACACACTTTTGATTCATAATTCACACTCTACAAAGGGGGCTAACCTTGGAACCTCCCACTCCAGGAGGGGTTTACCCAAGGAGCCATTTACGTAAATTTGGGTGGTCTCATTCACACTACAGTTTACTACAATATTTGCACATATGATTATACAGACATAATACGGCCTAACTACTCCTTAACATCACCTACCTACCTATAGTATGCATATTTCTGTCCTAATTCTGCGAATACATTTGATTTAATCTTCCAGTATTTTACTTTAAACTTTGGAACTTTTATGAATTTGATAAAAGAAAATTTTTGTTGGATTTTTGAAACTTTGGTAGTTTGAGGAAAGCTGAACGAGTAATAATTGCTTAGGCAATTATTACTAAAAACAGATCACAGACACATTTCCGCTAAGGACAGATTCGGATTAATTAAATTAACAGCGGGGAAGTCGGCCATTCCCCTCAGAACAACTTGATAATTAATGGTTAAAGAATAGTTCTGCGTTTTAGTTCCTACTGATTTTTTGGGTAAGCCGACCCACACAAGACATGACAACAATTCAGAGATACAGACAATAAGATTAACTTCAGTAGCGCCTATTTTGCGATTATGGCCGGCAATTCCTAATTGCCGGCTGTGGGGAGAAACAATCCTTGAATTAGCTCAGTTCTGAATATGAGGTCTTAACCAAGGGACCTCCTATCTCAACTCAGGGGTGGGTCACCACTCAAAATCCCATGCTTCATAACAGCAATTACACATAAAATATTTGGGCGCAAGCCCCTACAAAAACTGAGGCCATTCAGGCCGTGGCTTGGTTGACAAACATTATTTTAAACAAGGCCCGAAGGCCACCAAAAATTAAGTTTTAGGCCGAAAGGGCCCCTTGAAATTCCCTAGGTGTGCGTTCCTGGTGTGTAGTTTCTGGCCGAGCACAGTGCGCTCATTTGGCCCTCATCGTGTGGTGTTCGTCGTGTAAGCTCAGTTCATCCCTTCTGACCAGTGTGGGTCAGAAGGGGCCCCTAACTCGCGTCCTAAGTACACTTTTTATTCCCGGCCAAATCGCTGGCACAACGGGAAAGTGTACTGCTAGAGAGAGAAAACACGGCCGCTCTCGGCCAACCTCAGACGAACACTGACTGGAAGATTTGAAATTTCCAGTGAGCTGACAGCAATCTGACAGCTCACTAATGTTTGCTTTTCGGGCGGACTTCTTTCGATTTTATTGGAGCTTCCAGAAGCTTCTGGAAGCTCCCTATCTTAATACGTGTGCCCAACTCGGGCTGGCTAAGCGGCTGGTCCGTTGGAGAGGAGATTAATGAGGAAAAGGAATTATGACCCTCCAACTGACCCTAATTTTGATTTATTTCCCAAGCTGAATTTTGGGAAACTTTGCAGACTTTTTGGTTACCACGTAAAGGTAACCAAAGGGGAAATTCCCAGAATAAAAATTAATTTTCTTGAATTAAAAAACGAAGTAGTACAAAATGACGGCCACTCGGGGCCCATTACGAAAAACCAAATATTAACTGCTGGTTTTGTGAATTCATTTAATAAGTTTTGGTTTTATTATTTTTATAGGCTCCCTTGTCTCCAAGCCCCTTTCTTTCCTTTTGGGCGTGACCTTTCGGCCACAGACAAGGGAAGCCGCCCGTTAATCATAGCAACAATTGCTCTTCCTCGCCAAGACTCTATGTATCACTGGAAAAGAAGCGGAAGGGCAATTGTTGCCTAAAAAATATGCATACTAATAACTACGTAATTTTCCAAGAAATAACAACTAAATATTACTCTACGTACTTAACTACTAAGATACCTATTTTTCATTTCATTCTAATTATTTGGGAGGGAGTTAAGCCCCCTCCGAACGTATTTTCACACCTAAGGTGTGTGTTAAGTCCTTCTCTGCGAGGCAAGTCTCTGCTGGGAGAGAGCCAGCAGAGGCTCAAGAAAATGAATGAAACCATGAATGGGCGTAACCACACACAACTGTTACGCATTATTGTAAGGTCACCCAAGGCCAATATTACAGAATTAAAATGTAACTAATCAAAACTTCTTTTACCTATAACTTTCGCAATATTGGGGGTTAGGTGACCGGGTTTGGAGTTTTGGAATCAGCAGAGAATTGCCTTTCAGATAAACCCAACTTGTATTTTGACCAAAAATTTGACAAATTAACTAATTATCACCTAACTAATGCAAATTATGCCTAATTAGTACCTATGAACACCAATTAACATGATTCCATGCTATTAATGGACAATTTATGACCTTATTTTGACCCATCTTCCAATATTCGCACTTATTAACTGTGTAAAACGTTTTAAATTCGCAGTTTCTTGTTAACTTGTTGGTTATTAAACAATTTCTTCCTTTGGATTCATTTTCCTTGATAATTTTCAGCTATTTTGATCAGTTTTTAGCTGACTTCTCGACAATATGAGGCCTTATTCGCGGCCTGGGAAGAGTAACGACTCCTCCGTGATACATCAAAAGTGATGTTAGGGCCTATTACTGACCCGGGAAGGGTAGCGATCCCTCCATTATTGACTGGCAGCCTACCGAAACTTCCTTAGACTACATTCCACTGAGGTTTTATTCCATTTTCGTGTCATTCGCGTGAGAGTAATGCTACTTCTAGTCTTATTCTTCCTACCTACACTAGAACCTATGTCCCTAAGCATGAACTTCTGGGGGGTTTCACACTGACTGGCAACTCTGGTAATTACCTGGCAATTACTTTATACAGTGCTTGGACATTTCATAGTTCACATCAAGATTTCACAAGCACGCTTCTCATAATCAGTGCACCAGACCATCAAGTCAATTCCATCAAAAATCGCAATCTACGACAAACTGAGCTTTTCTTGGTCATTTTTAGGTTTTGTTTAGCCTTTTCTATTACAAATTTCATGCTTCTCCAAGTAAGCAACTTCGAATTGGGTTCGATAAACCAACATCTTAGCCGTGTACTCGGCTTTAGCCATAGATAGCAGCTGTTTATCCAAGTCAGCTTCAGGGCCACGGTTGGACTTACTCATAGGTTTTGGGCTGAAGGAAAACTCCTTTAGAGATCCCTAAGAAGGTAGCTGAGGAGTGCCGCAGGCTTGCTGTGACTGAGACGGCCCATAAAATTTTTCGAATGCTGTAAAGGAAGTAGATGGAAATATCTGTTTTCGTGTCCACCAAAAAAGTATTCATGGGATTCAAAAAGCAAGTTTGGATGGTTTAAACTTGATAACTACAGAGAAAATGAAAAAGTGCTTCACTTAACAAAAACCACACTCGTATATCGATGAACACCAAGTCCTTTTAAAGCTTAAGCTCAGTGTATTCCATGTTTTGTGTGGTTTAATTCTATTGGTTTGTATATGGGTGTGGCTTTAGCTAATTGGTCGCCTGCAGGCACGTGACAGAAATGCGTGAATAGCAATTCAGAAGTTATTCAGTAGGTATTCAGTTGTTAATCCGTGAATAGTAGGAGATTAGTTAGTCATTTGTTGGTGCAACAAAATACGTGAATAACTTACACTGGTTTGCACCAAATGTGGTTAGCAAATGGTTAGCGGATTTGCTGCTAACCACTTGGTTAACTAGAAGTTAACCACAAACTATTTTGCACCAAATGTGGTTAAGTTAACCACTTGCTAACCAAATGCTAAGCAAGTGGTTAACATGTGGTTGGCTAACCCTGCTCTTGAGCAGGGTTAACCATGAACTTGCAGTGAATTCTCAGGTTCTGGCAAGAAACTTACAGACCAAACTGTAGAACTAAGAAAGAATAAATGGAATGTATAGTCATGTTGGTGTATATATAACATGTTGAAGTGATTCAATATTTTTGCGTGATTCTTGTGTAAGGTTGGTAAGAAAAGTTAAAACTATATATCTTCCATTTAGGTAGTGTTCTTGAAAAGTAGTTGTATTCGAATTATAATTTTTGGGGAGCTGATCACAAGATGTCGCTGCTTTTATATGACCTTTACTTTTACGAATTGCATAGAGACGTTTTGTCTCATTAATGTTTTGCACCTACTCTACAAGTAATTATAAAGTTCGTTTTCTTATAGACAGAAGGCACAAGATAGGAATTATGTGTAGATACACGACACTGAAATGTGTTTAATCGTGAGTGAAGCCTTTTAAAATTTCAATGTAATTTATTGGATAAACGAGTGCAGCGGCGTAGTCTGATTGGTTTAGATAAGTCCCACCTCAAGCTCCTGCTAACCATTTGCTAACCATATGGTTGACTAACCATTTGCTAACCACATTTGGTGCAAGGAAGTTGCTGCTAAGCAAACGGTCATGATTAGCAAATGGTTAGTTAACCATTTGATTAGCGAATAACCAAATGGTTAGCAAATGGTTAACCACATTTGGTGCAACCGGCCGTTAAAGTTGTGATTAGCTATTCAATTGCTATTCTTATTCATCTGCTAATTATTCACGGTTGGTGCAATCGGCTGTAAATCTCACGGTAGAGAAAACCTTGAAAGTTGCTTTAGAACAAAATACAGTGCCCCCGAACTGTAGTCGCGCCAAATGGCCAAATTTGGGTACTTTGGGGTTTGCAAAATTGCTTTAACCCAAAGTTTTGGCTTAAACTGGTTATTATTGCGAGAAATACAGGTTTTTAAGGGGGGTACTTGGTGATATGTATGAAGGCTCTTTAAAAAGATTTAAATGGAGGTGTTTTTAATCCGGGACTAAGTTCTGTGTTAGATATAAAGTTTGCCTGATGTTCTTAACTTTATAAGCATAAGTGAACATTTCATCTTGGCGCACTGGAAATGCCTACCAATGGGAAACTGGACTTCTTTGACTCTGAAACAGAGTGTTGGGAGAGTTATGCAGAGAGACTATCTGCATATTTCGTTGCAAACGATATTGTGGATGATGAAAAACGAAAGATGACTTTAATTTCATTCATTGGTAGCGGAACCTACCAAATTCTGCGGAATCTAGTATCACCAGAAAAACCGACGGACATTCCTTACGCCCAAGTTTTGGATGCCTTGAACAGACATTTTACTCCCCAGCCTTTGGTCATAGCGGAGACATTCAAGTTTAATCAAAGAAATCAGCGATCCGGTGAATCGGTTGCATCCTATTTAGCTGAGCTTCGTCGTTTAGCTGAACGATGCGACTTCGGACAGTTCTTAAACCGAGCTCTCAGGGATCGTTTGGTTGGTGGTTTAGGCAACAAGATTATTCAACAACGTCTCTTAGCCGAAAGAGATTTACCTTTAGACCGGGCGTTCGAGTTGGCTCAAGCAATGGAGACCGCGGAACAAGGGTCGTCTGACTTGTCCCATCCCAGTTCAAGGAATGCTATTGCAGTGGTTAAACAAACTGCCAACAAAGCCAGGACGACGTTCTCGGGCGGCAGACAATGTTTTCGTTGTAATGGCAGAAATCACACTTCCATGGAGTGTAAATTTCGATCTATGGTCTGTCATTACTGCGGCATCCAAGGACACTTAGAGAAAGCATGTCGGAAGAAAGGAACCAACCAAAATCGTACAGTCAGAAGAAGAGGCGAAACTCACGTGGTTGCTGAAGCCGAATACTCTGCAGAAAGTTCGGATGGTGATATCTTACTGATTGCTGCCATTTCTTCAAGCGAATCAGACAAGTTCCATCTACCGGTGTCAATAAATGGTTCGACAATTGATATGCTAATTGATACCGGCGCTGATTGGTCCATTATTAGCGAAGAAACGTGGAAGCGCCAACTGAAAGGAACTACTCTTGCTTCTTCCAAGATCAAACTACGGACTTACACGAATGAACCAATCCAGATCATTGGACAGACCAATGTCACGGTGGATGTACACCATCAAAAAGATGTGTTACCTTTGCTGGTGGTTACGGGAAAAGGACCATCACTTTTTGGACGAAATTGGCTTGAAAGGCTTCAGCTTAACTGGCAATTTTGGAAAAAGTCAGGGCGCTGTCTCATCATTGAAGAATCTCCACATAAGAATCTCTCGACACTACTTCAAAAATACAGTGAATTATTTAACGACGAGTTAGGAAAGATCAAAGGAATAAAAGCCCAGTTACATGTCAAAGAAGATGCTAAACCGAAGTTTTTAAGAGCAAGACCCGTGCCATTCGCTCTGAAAGATAAAATAGAAGCTGATCTGACGCGTCTAGAACAAATGGGAGTAATAGAAAAACTCAATACCTCAGAATGGGCTGCCCCGATCGTACCAGTTTTGAAACCATCTGGAGAAATCCGTATATGTGGCGACTTACGATTGACCATCAACCCACAGCTCGACGACGACAAACATCCTTTACCAAGGACAGAAGAAATTCTAGCTTCTCTGAAGGGTGGCGCCTACTTTTCCAATCTTGATCTTCGAGATGCATATCTTCAGATGGAGCTATCCGAGGATTCACAGAAGTACATAGTAATTAATACCCACAAAGATCTCTATAAATACAAACGACTTCCATTCGGCGTCAGCTCCGCGCCAGCTATTTGTAACGAAAATGGAAAATTTAATAAGCTGAAAATGGTGTTTTGAAGGCTCTACTAAAAAGCTCTAACTATTCATGAAATTCCCTTTCTAACGAGACCAAGATCAGCATTCTAGGTGCCCCCGGTCGAAAGTTACGCTGGGAGCATGGAGTTTTGAGCTGTAAGAATTGTGTGTGTTCAGCGAAAACAACAAGAGTACTGAGCAAGCGCTGGATTCTTTAAACTGAGGTCAACTAAAAAGCTCTTGCTAATGCAACCCCAGGCTATCAGAAAATGTGAGAATTTTGTGGTATGGTTCCTTAAATCAAAAGCTATACTGGGAGCAGATTTGCGAAGTTGTCTTTTAAAACGAATAAAATCTGCATGAGCGGTGGCTGGCTGGGTCCGCCTCAACTTGTGTGGATTGGAGTTATCTTCAAACAGTTAACCTGCAGATCTTTAGTTCCGAAAAGCCCTACAAAACCTTTTTTAAGTGAAAAGTGTATCCTGGGAAAAAAAGAAGGCACGCAGACAATTATAATGTAACCCCTTTGATCTGTAAGTAGCTAAGTTCGTATCTCATAGTTGTAGAATCATGATTGTTTTCGTCTGTTTGTTCCTGTTTACGTACGAATTGTAGTCAATCAGTAATTGTAAATTGTACAGCGGGAATTTGTAATTGTGTGAGTCAGCAGTGTACAGTTTTGTCCTTTTCCGCAATTGACACAAAAAAGGCACAGAAAAGTTCAGTGTGTAATGTGTATAGTTTGGTCTTGTCAGTAACTTGTAATTTTGTAATGATAATAGTCACTTCTTTGAGCATTTGTATTTGTGAATCCGTTCACCATTAGTTTGAGTTGAGATTAGTTAGCTTTGAACCCCGTTAATTTTGCATCATCAATCGGATAGGGTTCATTTACAGGTCCCTACTATTGAGTTATGTGTGTGTGATGTGCGTGAGTGAAGGCCAGCAAAGGCCAGCCTGAGTGTCTAGCATTGA
>JASAND010002558.1:0-30000 GCA_030248195.1 Trissonchulus latispiculum
TCGTTTAAACCCTGCAAGTAAAGAAAAATTAATAAACAATTAAATAACGTAAGCTTTTTGGTTAATTATTAACTACATTTACTTCAATAAATAACATCATTAACCTGCTAGACTCAAACTACTAATCAACACATCAAACAAGAAAAAGTCATGTCAGGATGGCTTAAGTGTCAAGGCTCTCGCCTCTTAAACCAACAGTCAGTGGTTCGACACCAGGCATCCGACAAAAATTTTCTCTTTTCCTTACATAACCAAAACTAATTTGCATAAACAAACGACAACACTTCTAAACTGAGTCCTATATAAACGCAATGTTAAACGCTTACTTTCGTCATTGCATTTCTCACGTTCGTTCATGTTTGCCATTTAATGGCGTTTGGCGGTCAAGCTTGTGTCAGGTGCCCAGGCTTTTCTTTGAAAAGTCTGGTCCCAAAGCTTGGTGCGCCACAATCAAGGGATTGGAACCATCCGGAAGAAGGTCGGATCTCCAGCAGGAAAGAAGACCACTGTAAGTTTACCTATAGGGAAGACGATTGAGTCGCCCATCGCCATTTTCTAGGACGGGCATAGGGCTTTTGATGAGGTTGCTGTGTAGCCCTACTGGCCGGCAACAGCTAAGATAGACTTCTATATATATACTGAGATAGGACTGTTCCTGTACTGTATTGACTGTTTGTACTTCTGTGCTATGTATTTATAGAACCCCTCTGCGTAGGTGGTATCTATTCGGATATAACCTAAATTGATTCAAAATTGACCTTAGACTAGGTGGTACCCAACTCATTAGGAGTTGGGCAACGTAGTGGTATAGCAGCAATGCGAAACGCGCATCCAGTCTTAGAGTCTAACCGAATAAATTTGAATTGCTTTCCAATCAAAATTCTTTCTCTTCCAAGTCATTCAAAATTTCAAGTTAACAATAACAGTAAAAACAAAAATACCAAACCAAACCAAACCTAAAAAAATTACTATACCAATTCTAACAAAAATATCGAAAGTCAAAGGTCAGACTTTCCAGATCAGTCATTAACAAAACCAAATAACACTTTCAGTACAAACAGTCCCAGTGAGCCCAACATAATTGTTGGACGTTCACATAAAAGAATGAAAAAACCACAAGCAAAATTATATGGGCCCATTCGTTTAAATGGACACAACATGTTGGTAGAGTCACGGGCCCAGATACTGGACACACATGACACTTCCCAAATTTTGCAAATTTTTATCACCTCTCACCACAATTTTCCCCAAACCACATTTACACATTCAACTGTTCAGTTTCTCTTCTTCTTCGCTTTGCTGCTCTTCGTTTCCAGTGAGGCCGCCCTCTTGCTCGGCACTTCGGTAATGCCAAACCAGGGGTCCATCCATTCGGATTTCTCTGATAGTCAATCAGGTACCATTCCAACCTCTGATAACGGTCCATCTTTGGCCACCATTCTTCATAGTTCATTTTTCCGCGAAGAAGGAAGTAGAGGTCTTCAGTTTCCATGAGCACGCCTTCTCCCACCGGTATATCCGTCGTGGCGAAGGCCGCAATTCGAAGAATCCCCATGGTGGAATATTGGAAAAGTCCGGTTCATCGAGAGCTGGATCAAGGTCATCAGCTTCGTATTCGGTATAATCATATTCCTCGTCCATGGGTTCCCCTTTGCACTGATGGTCAAATGGTTCATCCGGCTCTTCGTCCATAGGTTCTTCCTTTGGCTGAAATTGAGGTTCAGGCTCTGGCGGAGGTGTGGATGGGCCAGGATGACAACCGTCAAACTGACTTTCGGCTCTTTCCGATGCATAGAGCCTGTCCAGTTCAGCAATGAATTCATGCATGAACTTACAGTAGTAGTCGTATGCCGCGTTGTACTCCTTGTGCTCCTTAGTTCTTTCTTCCCGATGAAGTGGAGAAAGGTCACCAAGCTTGTCCGGATGGTTCTTCAGATTGTACTTCTTCCAAGCTCGGCGAACCTCCTTTGCGCAGGCGCTCGGTCAATGTTCAAGGTTCCTAAAGCTGTTGTAAACTGTTCGGCGCGATGGTATCGGGGAGCCAAACCAGGAACTTTTTGAATGTCAATCATCAAATCATCCAGCAAAATCTGCAGCAAGGCATCTCGTTCCTCAATGGACAGTTGACGAAAATCATTACTGTCCGCTGCTGGCAATTCTTGGTCCATTGTAATCTAAAACACTATAAGCACTGTTTGACGCAGAACATGGGCCCCACTGAGGTAGGACGCAACATGTTTTCCTAGGAGGCCCACGATTAGTGGACTCATCCTGCGACTGGCCCATCGTTTTATGGACACTAGTCAGTGTTCTCCAAGATCTCTGTTAAACTGTACTGCAAACACCCGATGACCCCAAAGTAAAGGTCCTTCCTACTTATCGTTTCAGACTTACCTCACCATAGGTGATCCGCGGAAACTTGCAATACAGGATAACAACCTTAAGGAATCTTCCTCGTCCAACTTGCATTGTTGCCATTTCCAGTCCATCATTTCCAGCGCTTCCATATGAATGCAACGCTGAAAATTTTGGTTTAGTTGACACCTTACCTGCTGATTGATCTTTTCAATCACTTTAGCGTTCTTAGCACTTTTGTAGCAATGAACAGACTTTAGTAAACTAGAAACATAAGACCTGACTTTTACTGTGTCTTCGATTACCCTTAAATATTTCAGTAGTAGACTTACTACCATCTGAGGTGACCTTCCCTTGCCTGATTCCTGATTGAAGGCCCAATGTCCGTCCAAAATTAGAAAACATTCGTCCAGCATGGGGTGGCAAAGACATTCCACGTACCTTGATATCTCCAATAAAGTGGCACATTCAAATGAAAACAAAATACAGCTGTCGTCAACTTGCATACAGTCCAACTCAAAACTAGTAAACACAAACATTCTAGGCAATTTACACTCATCCCTTAGAAAACTGCGAATTCGCATCAAAAGTTTACCTAGAACGTTGCAAGTAGACATCCGATTCCTTATTCGGTCAACAGGCAATGAACGTACTTGCCTTTCCGTCAGACCGATACCCCAAAAAGTATCATTCCGATTTGCCTCAACCAACAGTGCATTTCCCGTACCCAACAACCGTTCCTTCAAATCTGGATTTTGAGTAAACTTTGCGAGCAAACAATTAAGCATAATTGCAACTTTAGTTGTTTTCCAAAACCTGCTCTCAGTTATATTCTTGCTAATTATCTTACATTCACGGGCGGAAGAGCTTCGTAAAATTTGATCTTCTTTCACCACATCTTTGACCACGTAAGCTTTCATGAACTGATAGGGTTGCTCAACCCCCACTGGAAAATTCTTGTTCAGAAGTCGGATAGGGCAGTGGTGGAAGTTAGAGAGCCATGAATATTGCTTGCTGTGGCTAATGAAGGGAATCGCAACAGCACTGTTGGTTGATCGCAAGTCATCAAATTTCAATAAACGGTCCATCTAAACGGAAACACAATTAGGTTCTAGATTACCCAAGGGTAGCGCCCTTAGCTAGCATCGGACAAAGTACATTTATACTCACAGCAGATACACACTCACTCACACGTTAGTATGCTGGTACCTAAACATACTATCATTCATACTCAAATATTCTACAATTATTCAAACAATCATTCCTACCATCTTGGGATTACCTGTTAATTGCGACCGTGAAAAGGTTTCAGATTTTTAGCATGCACCGTTTTCGTTAGCTCACCTGTCTTTTCATCGAGAAAATAAAATTAACCGGCGATGTGGCTCTCATGATTCTATAAGGACCTTTGTAGGAAGACAACAACTTCCGATCCTTAGGTACAATTTTGAGCATCACCTGTTGTCCAACTGCAAAAGAGACATCTGACGCATGCTGATCGTAGTAGCTCTTCTGCCTTCGCTGGGAACCTTCAATATTTTCCTTGGCTTGAGTGTAAATATCCTTCAAGCCCTTCACTAAATGATGCCTGTAGTCTGCTGGATCAGTGTACTTCCTTTCCTCTTTCCGAAGTTGAACATCTAAAGGCAATTTCGGTTCTCTGCCGTACACTAATTCAAAGGGTGAAAATCTAGTACTAGCATTCACACTGGTTCGATATGCGAAAAGTGAAAATTCCAAATATTGGTCCCAATTTTTTCTGTTTTCACTAACAGACATAGATAGCATACTTATTAGTGTACGGTGAAACCTTTCTGTCAGACCATCGCACTATGGATGGTAAGGCGTTGTTTGCCTTTTTTCGCAATTTAAAATTTTATTCACGTCCTTTACCAAACGGGAGGTAAAGTTAGTACCCTGATCCGAAAGCAGAATACGTGGGCATCCATGCCTAGAAACGATTTCCTCTACAAATTTCCTAGCGACAACGTCGGCTTCCACTGAGTTAACAGCGAAAGCTTCCGGCCACTTGGTAAAGTAGTCAACAAATACCAGCAAATACCTGTTCTTTTGTTTTGTTTTTGGAAACGGTCCTAGTACGTCCACATCCATCATATCAAAAGGTCCAGTTACAGGAATGGATTACAAAGAAGGCTTACTTCGAGGTGACTGTTTTCTCTCTTGGCACTTCAGACAGCTTTTGCAGTAGGATCTAACGTCCGCTGTCAGATTCGGCCAGTAGTAACGTGGTAAAATCTTACCAAGCGTTTTCTGAAATCCCAAATGTCCCGATAACGGGGCATCGTGGCTCTGCTCTAAAATAGTTAGCTTCATCTCGACTGGTATTACCAAACGCAGTGTTCGCTTCCTTCGTGAACGGAAGTATAAAACTCCATCACGGACAACGAACTTTCCTTCGCTGCACCCAGGAGGCAAAACAACATCGTCGCCAGCTTTCTTTCGATATAATAACCTATAAAAACTGGTCTTTCTTTTGTTCCTCCTTGACATTATCCAGATTAAGGGCAGCATTGACTAAGTTTACCTCGATGGTATCGTCCGGATTGTGTTGTCTGGATAAGGCATCTGCGTTCCACTGTCACTTGGTTCCCATACAAATAAGGTCGCAAATACTTGACATCCCAGTGAAGCGCTAGTGCTTCCCGATGTATGGTTGAATAAACTCTCTCCTCTTTGTTTAGTGATCTACTGGCGTAAGCAATGGTGATCTCCCTTTCGTCAATGATTTGAGCCAATACAGCACCCAGACCAAAATTACTTGCATCTGTGTACAGAACAAAGGGTTTTGAAAAATCAGGCATTCCTAGTATTGGTGCGCTTACCAGTCTCCGTTTCAAAGTTTGAAAGGCAGCTTCGCATTCTTCTGTCCACAGTAATGTAACGTTCTTCTTCTGTAACTGGTATAAAGGTGCTGCAATATCAGCCAGGTTTCTCACAAACTTCCTGTAATAGGAAACCAGACGCAGGAAAGATTTCAGCTCCTTGATGGTTTGCGGTCTCGGAAATTCATCAATTGCCTTTGTTTTCCCAGGATCCGGTTTGACACCATCCTTGGAGATGACGTAGCCTAAATAAGGCACCTCTTCCTGGGCAAACAAGCATTTCTTACCTTTCAGCTTTAGGTTCGCTTCCCGCAGTCGTTGAAAACTAATCGCAGTCGATCAAGATGTTCTTGAAATGTTCTTCCAGATACTATAATATCGTCCAAGTATATGAGACAGATGTTCCACTGCAGGCCAGAAAACACTACAGACATCAATCTTTGAAGGCAGCAGGTGCATTGGATAGTCCCATGGGCATTACATTCCATTCGTAAAGTTCCTTAGGAGTAATGAAAGCCGCTGTTTCCTTGGATTCTTCACTCAGCTCCTGTTGGTAATAGCCAGAGAATAAATCAAGCGTGGAGAAATAACAGGCGCCCCCAAGCAGATCAATGGTATCGTCGATCCTTGGTAAAGGATAGGTATCTGTTTTGATAATGGCATTAAGTTTCCGGTAGTCGACGCATACCCTGTCGGTTCCGTCTTTTTTCCGAACTAGTAGAATGGGTGCAGCCCAAGGATGGCTTGGACGTATCAGCCCAGAGTCTAATAGTTCTTCAATGAATTCGTCCACGTATTGCCTTTTTGGTGGGGTATCCTATACGGTGGCTGGTGAATAGGATGATGCCCTTGTGTATCCAACTCTGCCGTTACTAGACCAGATCTTCCCAAGTCTTTGAATGATTTAGCGAACAAATCGTGATACTCACCCAGCAGAGATCGCATTGCCTTCTTCTGCTGTTCGTCCAAGTTGTCGTTGCTAAATCTGACACCGTGAGGAAGCGGTTGTTCACTAAAATCTTCTACCACTTCAGAGGCCAAAACATCGGCTGCTGGACCCAAAGGTTTTCCATTGCTAGCCAAGGTAGCTACCACCTGCACGTCAGCGAACAAAGATCCAAGAGTCACTCCTTTGTAAATCTTGGCAGGGCTTGCACCCAGATTCATCACTGTAACTGGAATGCAACCGTCTTTGACATCGACCAAAGATCTTGCAGCTAATATCATATATACAGCATCTTGTCCAATGGAGACGTCTTTCAAAATAGCTGGCTCAAAAAGTCCTCCCTCTGCAGGTCTGCTCACCTTAACTTGCACAACCTTCACACTTCTAGGAGGGATACTGCATGTCTCCACTAGGTTGACTCTGTTATCTGCTATGCAGGTGTCTTCGATAATAGGGACTTGTTCTTGCTCATAGAACAAGACTCTATTAACAAAGTCAATGCTTACCTTTGACAAGAAGTCGCTTCCGAGTAAACAGGAATGATAATACTCATCAGATCGAAAGTCATTGGGGAACCTTCAAGACCAACCTACTCAGACGCAAATGAGGAATCTGTGGTAATCTTCTGCCGGGACGTTTGCCCGCCCATTGTGTTAGTTTGCTTGCCAAGAAAAGCGCCCATTCTTGGACTTTTATTCTTCTAGTTCTTCTGGGGCCAATGTTATTAAACTCGGGTTGAGTTCAACCCGGGTTGAACCCATTTTTGGGTTCAACCCTAAAATTTTCGGGTTGGCTAAACCCCGCTGCTCAACCCAATGTTATCAAACATTTTTAGGGTTGGGTGAACTTAACCCGGGTTGAGCTGTTTCAACCCCGATTTGAACACAGTTTTCAACCCGCAAAAGAGCCTTAGCGTGAATAATGGTGCTGTTCCGATCCGACTGCTGTTGCATTTTAAGGCGTGTAACCGAAAATTGCTACAAACGCAACAATTTATGTTTGTAGTGATAAAGAATTTTGCAAAACTCATCAGTTTATTATGTGTTGACATAGTGGCTACGACCACAAAAATCAAGGAATAAATCCATAAAACAGACTGGTTCAACGGTCTCTTCACTTTACTTCAATCCTGCTTTTTTGTTTTGATTTAGTCATGCCATGTTTCATGCAAATATTGAAAGATTGTAGTTTTTTAAAATTCGCCACTATTGCAAACTGATAAAACTAGAACGACAGGCTGGATGTCCGTTATCTCAACTCGGGTTGAAATCTCAACCCTCCTAGCAGAGGAGGGTTGAGATTCTGCGATTTCAACCCGAAAACCAACCCAAATCTTCAACCCAAATTTAATGATAACACTGGGTTGGAACCCAACCCCAATTTCAACCCCAACCCTGTTATTTCAACCCGGGTTTATTCAACCCTATTTTGATAACATTGGGTTGAAGTTTTCAACCCCAATCTCAACCCGGGTTGAGCTTTCAACCCGGGTTGAGTTGCTTAATAACACTGGTCCCTGGTGATTTTAAGTTTGTCAGCTTTACAGACAAAAGAAGAATTTCCATAGTCATCAAGGGGGTGCTGGGAAGTAGCGAAAATGTGTCTTTGATTTGAGGACACAGAAGGAATGTAAAAAGTCGAACTTCGAAATTTAAATTAGGTTGGAAATCGAAATAATCACCAGTTAAGAAAAATCTATTCTAGGTTAGAGTCAAAGTCACGTAGTAGTCTTAGTCACGTCTTAGTAAAAAATCTTGCTTGTTGTGTTGTTGGTAACTTGACTTTTTACTGTGTATATAGACTATGGATTCATCGAATCGGCATTTACAGGTTTACTGGTGCATCATACACTAGAATACTCTTAGATATTCCGAGTTTGAAATATATATAGATAATTTGGTCTGACCAAATTTTGTTTGTGGCGATGAAGTTCCTTTCCATTTATGCCCAAAGTTGCTGTTTCCTCTCTTGATTATCTTGGTGGCTTGAAAAGAATCTAATTCGAAAATGCGCTAAAAATTAAGTTTCAGTAGTGCATGGCTTTCTTCTTTAATTATTCAGTAGTACGTGGCTTCCTTTTTTTTAATAAATTTGTTAAGCACGCCGCATCGGTAAAATAAAATAATATATGTAAACGCTGAATATCTTGATGGATGTGAATTGGAGATTAACTATAACAATAAAAGAAAGAAATTGCATGGCTTGATTTAACTGTGCCCACAACTTTCTTTTGCATCCACAATAGTTAGCCACAAACCAGACAAACTCAGCATTAATTTGCATGTTGCATGATTGAAAGTAAAGGACGTCTCGTCCGGGGATCAAATCAAGGCCCATCAGTGAGTCGTGCTTAATACCGCTACACAAACGTGGCTTCACTGAAACACGTTCAAGAGACCCCTTTACACGATCTAAGCTAATGAGAAGTCGCTGCTCTACTAGAAGAAGGGAGACAGGAGTCCAATCTGGGTCCTGAAGCAGCCTCACTTTAGGACTGCACGAAAGCCCGAAGGCCGAACGCAACACTGAACGCAAGCCCAAGCCGCACTAGAGCGTTAGGCACCGTGCACCCTTAAAACCAGGTCTTAGATGAGAGAGGAGAAGAGAGATGTTCAGCTATTTACTCAGTCAGGACTGAAAGTAAAGAATTGGTCCGGACCTGGAACAAACCACGGTGGCAATGCAGTGACGATGCGGTTACTTAGTACTGCACCACCGAGCCATCAGTAGAAATCCCAGTATCAGACGGCATCAATCTTTACTATGACTGCTTCGTTTATGCGACATATTAATTAGCATATTTCAGTTGATTCTGATTGATTTGAAGCAAGAACGGACAGTACATACAAACACACCCACTTGAAAGTTTTATATGCTTGTGTTGGGTTTGGGTCTGGCTGGTTAAACTGGCACTTTAGAAACTTTAGCAAGCCAATATAGTTTGCTCAAAATCTCACCTTTTCCCGTCCAGCTCTCTTAAGTTTAATCTTCAATCTTATGGGGGTTTTATGCTTTCCATAAACCATTGAGGTGTGTTTTTATTTCAGACATTCCGGTTCGCAAATAAGGTTTTATTTGTCACTTTAGTCCGTCTTTGTACTCCATTGTTTACTCTTGGGAAAGGTAAACAATCAGTTTATTAGCGCAAACTTCTTCTCTCTATTTTCGTCGGAGTGCTTAATGGTTGAGCTCTATTTGAGTCACACTTATCACACTACCACTTTGCAGTTCCGCTTTCTTTTGTTGCGAGGAAACTTATGAATGTTTATTTTCACTCAAGCACTGTAAATTGTAAGAGAGACGTCTTTGCTGCTGTAATGGTTTCTGTGGTATTTTTAGCTGAACCTTTAAGCATTACAGTAAACAGAAATTTTGAAAATCTTTTGCTTTTTACAAGAAATCTTGCAAAGTCTTAAGTTTCATTAAAAATCACCTCGATCAAAATCGATGCATTAAGCGAATTATTTGAGTTTATTTAAGGATTTATCTTTGGATGAATTAGCATGTATCTATCTGAGTGAAAGCAATTTTATTTTTGTTGAAAATTTTGGTTTTGTTATGTTTTGTGTTGGCTAAATAAAATGTGTAATATGCATGGTATTGACACTTTCCTTTCTTCCTACAGGAACACCTTTCCGCACAAAGGTTCACTTCTTTATGAATATAGACGAAGCTTTCCACCTATTTTGGTGCTCTTTAACACTGTCGGATCAGTTTCGAATTTTAAGTGAAAAGATACGACATTTTTAGTCTTAGGCATTATTCTCCTACACACTCAAGACACCGGATTAGTTTTTATGGCTTGAAACAAATCACCAAAATGAACATTTTTGCTCTTACAGTAAATTATTTCTAATAAGTTAGAGTTCAGATTAACTTTTTAATCTTTATCAGTGATGCCAAGAGTCCATAATTAATTCTTTTATATTATAGAAGAACAGCAAGCCACTACCGGGCTTCTCTTCGTGGTATTGCGTAACGGTGCTCCACCCACAGGACACAATACGCGAATGTTCCCCTGTTTGGTGGGGGGATAGCAAAAAGTGGTCCCCGTTTGGAGGGTGTAGCCAATAGGGTCCCCGTTTGGCGAGGGGGGTAAGCAGAAGAGGGTCCACATTTGAAGGGGGGTTTCAAGTCAGTCTAGTATTGGTCAAACGCGGACCCCTTTGCCTACCCCCCACCAAACGGGGACCTCTCTTTGCTATTCCCCCCTTCACTAAACGGGGACCCATTTTCGAAATAAACAAAAACTAACGTAATCCTTTGCTATGCCCCCAATCAGACAGGGAGGCTGTCTCTGCTATCTGATTGGCTGTTTCCTACCCCCCCCCCACAACACCCAGAGAAGGTAGGGGGTATGCGCTGTCGGTTTGGACGACCTCCCCCAAACGGGGAAATATTCGCATATTGTGATCGGAGCACCGTTTCGCAATGCCAAGAAGAGAAGACTTCTGGTGGCTTACTCTTCTTCTTATATATAAGAGACTTATAAACTGTTGGTGATACTGAAGTATCTATGACTGAAGCCAACTCTTCAAAGTAGAGCAAAGTAGGAATTTCCTCTCGATTGAGCAATCTGAAAATTAAAAAAATGGCTGTGGCTCTAGAATTTCCTTTGACAAGGAAATAGTCAAAACAAAGAGAATTCAGAATAGAAATTCCAAGACAAGATTAGACAGAAAAAGACAGCGGAGTTCTGGCAAGGAACCGGCGGTAAGTTTTGTGCCAACCAAACTTCTTCAGTTTTCACATGAAAATGTGATATAAATATCTTTGCATTCACTATGTAAGATTTGTATGGTTACTTAGTTAGTTAGTTATTTTATTAGTTAGTTAATAAATCCACTGGGCAGTCCCACATTCAAATTATTACGCATATTCCTTCAAGCATTCCTCATGTTATTGTTGAGAGATTTCGATCAGATGGCAAACTGGTCCGGTCCGCTTAATCTTGGATCCCAAATTGTTCTGATCACAGTTGCCATACTATTTTATAAACTTGAATAGACTCCGTTGTAAAAATCGGGAAACGCAGTATCTGATTCATACACCAGTTCACTTTTTCGAAATCTACGTATTTGTTTGCCAAAAGCATTAACCCATACCGAACTACGGAGCAGTTTAATGTTGTAAAGGTTTTAACAGCTGACTGAGACAAGATTTCCTAAACTTGACCCAGCTATCGTTAACGCTAATTTACTGCAAGTAATAAAATTTCAATTTTCGAATTTACAACAGTGTCGAAGTGCACTTTCTGAAATGTTTTTGAGATGGCCGCGACTAACCTTTAGACAAACTAACCTAAAACTTCTTCAAATTTTGTTAAAAGTGTAACTTTTTCAAGTCTACCTACCCTATTTTTGTTCAAAATAAGAGCAATCAAATTCAGAACAGACTCATGACGTTTAAGAAAGTGTTTCTTCAACTTCAAAGGAAAGCTCATATTGTTTTTAGCATGCAGTTGTTGAGTATGACTGCTTTAATTCTATATTTTTCTCCACATTAATGTCTGTTTAAAGAAAGGTAAAAAGGTAGTATTCTTTCATAACATTTCCACTTGGCGTCCAGTTAAACATTTTGCAAATATAGTGCACAACCGCGAATAATTAGATGCCGCGAACCAGCGAGGAACCTGGTCACCGGCTCAGTTCGGGTCACTTTTTGGACCGGGTCATAGGATCAAGAGCTTGGACCCTATCTTTACCCAGTTTTCTGAATTTACCACGAATTTTAGAAATTTTTCGCTTACGAAACTAAACTTTTAGGTTTAACTTTTGTTTGCTGTGCAGTATTTGTTTTTTAGTGTTAGCTTTTTTCTTAAATTTTGTTTAGAAATTCGCACGCTCTCTTTGCGTTATAAAGCTCGAGGCAGACACAAATTGGACGCACGCAGGCGTTGTGTTTTCGAGCTTTAACACGTAAGATACGGCGAGTGAGCGTACAGAAACGTCTACTGGGTACACATTTGTGAGGGGGTCACTAGGTCCACGTTTGTGGGGGGGGGTCAGGCGTTGGCGTGCAGAGCATGTACCTTGAGCTGATAGCAGACAGCTTGCCAGCTGTCACACTCTTATCTATTATGTACTCTTGTATATATTAGACCCTGCAAACTTTCTCAATTTTTCAACTCATTTCGGCAGCTCATTAATTTACAAAATGCTGCAGTCTTGTTAAAAATTTTTCAGCAAAACAAAAACAAACATATGTATATAGTAGTTATTCTTTTCGGGGTGGTGATGGAACATCGAACCCAAAATTTAGTTTTCTTAGGTGTAAAATCAAAATCTTTTCAGATGTTTGGATGTTCTGGAAAACCGGGTCACCGGGTCGCCGGGTCAACGGGGCAAGCCAATGTGACCCAGTTCCATCACTGCCACGAACATTAAACAACATTGAATTAATACTCTGACTGACTCTGCAAAACCTTTGGCTTGAGGACCGTTATAATTGCGAAATGTACCTAACACTTTGGCTAGAAGGATACGGAACTGAGATTTGCAATACTGCAATTCCAAGCTGCTTGAATTTCAAAGCGTTTTGCTGCCGTGGTCGTCCATCAAGAAAGCTCATGCCGCTACAACCGAAAACTCGATAAATATTTTGGACAGTCGGCCAGCCACTTTTCGACGGCTGTTCAAAATACAAGTAAAATATAAAATTTTTGATAGTTTTCAGCAAATTTAAGGCGATAAGCAGCAGAAACTGTCACCAGCAGGCCGACCGGCCTGTATCTGACCGGCCTACTGGCACACTCTGTCGGCTGGCCAACCGCTGGCCAGCCGGTTTGGTCAGGGCCGATGTGCAACACTATTCCCCGACAAATAAAGCTGAGAATGGCGGCGAGTGGCGACGACTGTATTTCTTCTTCAAACGTTCTTGTTTTTCTCTTACGTTTTCCCCCTGCATCCTAAGGAGAACCGTAGAATCTTTGTCATCAGTTTTGTCAATTCTACCTTCATTCAGACACAGCCAACGGCTAAGGTAAATTGGTATTTTTGCTCATTTAGGGTTTGACACTCTGAAAACTTCAGAAATTTTCATTCTCATTTAGTCGGAATACCTTTCCCCGGCCCCCATACCCCGTGTTTATGACGGGATCTATAATACGTACAACATCCAAAACTTTCTTTAAATTTTATTTAATTTTCTGCCCATTAACATGTCTGTCTACGTAGTTGGTAGTCAACACTAGTTTTATTTAAAGTTGACTCCGATTTAAAACTCTTAAGTTGTAATGATTTGGTAGCTGACACTCTTAAAGCTGTGGTCATGAACTCATCTTAACTCCAGAGATTACATTTTAACAAACAAAAAAGCAGTAGAAACTGTCAATTCCTAGATGCGATTATGTTTAGAAGTCAGTTTAGAAGTCGTAACAGGTTAAACTTTATTTAACTGATTTCTCAATTCCCAGTCTGTATTTTTCGTCCGCAGAAAATGATTTTCTGAATCAGTTTTCATCGCCAAGTGGACTGAAATTTAAAATAAGCACAACTTTTGATTTAGACTGCAGGTTTTTGCAATTTCCTTTTTTTAGCTATGCATGTTTAGTGCATTGTAAACTCTATGTTGTTAGATTTATTGAATAAATCTCTTCCCTGGAGCATTCAGCTTTGCTTTAAGAGATTTGCTGTTTATTTTGTCGAGGTGATCAGCATTTGTCAGGCACTCATAGAGGCCTATGGAATGCTGCCCTCCGCGGTCCGTTCTGAAAATTGGACAAGAGACGGAGGGGCGAAGGTCAAGGATAGAAAACTTGACCCCCAAGCAGTTCTGACGTACGGTTATTTCAGTCGCCCCCAAGGCAACCTATGTTGTGCCTACCAACAGAGGTCGCCCCCCGCAGATCAACAGCGACTAGGATGGCGGAAGTCTATAACACCCCTCGGAAGGGCAAAAGGGGAAAAAAGATCGGCTGCAGAAAGGAGTCGGAGGGGTCGGGCCGAGAACTCAGATAGGAAAGTTTGAAAATCAGTCAAGGAGTATCTAAACGTAATCATTTAATGAATAAATTAGAACTTATTCCTGATTGATACGCAGAAACAAACACAGAGGGACCTTTTTCACCCTCCATGTTTGCAGCCACGCTCAATCAGAGTTTTCTTTAAAATAAGAATGGAGTTTTAAAAGGTGTTACTTAATTGGCGGAAGCTAAAAACAGTCCTAAGGACTTAGCTTTGCCATCCATCTTCCGGAAATGCGAGTTCGCCATGGTTCGTCCGCACAAGAGTTTGCCACTTACAAACTCTCCATCGTGAAATGTTAAGTTAGGACAAACTCCCCAAACATGCCAGTGTCATAGAGCAATTATACTAGAAATACAAATCGGTGACAGGTGAAAGACTGAAGTTTATATGCAAGAAATTTCGCTTTAACTGAAATTTACTGAACTTTATTGTCCATTCCGCAAAACCTGCTGATTGATTCTGTTACAGCGAAAAATTACAGCTTCAACTCCAATCACCAACTTAACTTGTTTGTGCACAAACAAACTACATACCCAATAAACCTGCACTCACACACCTAAAATATTTTTGAAACCCCTATGAAAAATATGTCAAAAAACGATCTTGAAACTTATCCTTCTAAAAGCAGCCATGTCGCAGCAAGTCGTCGATCAGATCCCAACAGCTACAAGTTAATCGATTTAAAGGAGCTAAATTCCGTCTTAAGAGCGTTTCCTGGAAATGTGTTGTTTATGTATCAGATTTGCTGTTTTGCTTTGCTTGCAAGATTGATAATGATTTGGTACAAGAGCATATGTGCTTCGAAGATTTCTTATTTCAATAGTATTTTTCAATCCTATGTTTAACACTTAACAAGCCTCTCAAAACTCGCCAGATATGTAGTAAAATATGGTTAAATAGAAAAACCGTCCTAGGTTTTTGATCCCATATGAAACATTTCCGATATCGATTCTTACCTAACCGTGCGATGTGATTGGTATCTAACCACAAATTTTATTTACATTTTTCATTGTTTTATATTCATAGTTTACACTGCCACATCGATTATAAGGAAGTTTAAAAAAGTACTGTCAACCTAAAATAGGCGAGATTTCAATTAGCAGATGGTATACGTTTTCCAATTTACAGTGCATTTTGCACCATTTCAGTGAGATAACATATACATTAGGTTCTACAGTGCTGCAGGAAGGAGGAACAACGAAGTTCCATATTTCTACAAAGAGTAGGCGTTAAGCCTCGGCAATCAGCATCCCCCTGAGGCCATTCAGTTAATAAGAGAATTTTCAATTCACCTATATTCGTCCATACTAAGTGAAGCCGGAGTGTCATATAATCTAGACGCCTGATCAAGCTAGCTCAAACTTTTGTTTGAACAGTGAGTATCCATTTCTCTCCGTTCAAGCCAGGCAGCATGATATCACTTACCAGCAGGAATGCTGACAGTAAGGATGATCTTAAGCCTGCTTTATTGCCGGTTCAGAAACCTTTTCAGATAATGAAGTTTCAACGAATCTCACTGTAATCAGAGGCATTCTTTCGGGATTTCTTTCTGCTTCAATTTCAATGTTTTAGTCTTAGCCCGTTTTCAGTTCACTTCCTTTCATATCCTCAAGGAAAGCTTTATGTTCTTCCTTTAAAGCAATATAGCTTCTCAGCCTCAAATACTGTGAACACAAGAAAAATTTTGTACCGATAAAAATTTTGAGATGTTCTTTTCAACCTTAATAATATTTCTAAAATTGTAATTAATGTTCTAATAGGTTTGCTGTATGATGGCTATATGACTATGGACTTTTCTACATGTTTGGCTCTTGGATCTTAGCTAAAGATTGTGTATTTATATACTTATTTATTTATATATTTGTATACATATGACAAAGCATGATCGATTTAATCAATGGTTTTTACAGTTCTACATTTCTTCAGTATTCAGTTTTCTTCAATCAGTTTATTCTGTTTGACATTTCCGCACGTTGACAGCAACCTCACATGTTATATCTAACTGACTAGTGACTAGCAACCTGTCTGATATATTCATTTATTACCATTTCAGAATTCCGAATTATTGCAGACCAGATTCTACCGAATTTCTGGGAAAAGTGACTTGAACTCTGAATTGTTGTAAATTGAACTGTAACCATGATGGAACAATTCGCCACTCTGCAGCTAGAATCTCTAAAAATACCCAGACCGTCCTTTTATGGGATGGAATACGTGCGAACAATTGGTCAGAATGGGTACTACAGAATAGTCAAGAGCAAAAGACCGGAATCTAACAATGACAGCGGTAAGACTGTACCTTTGAAGATATTACGATGGATGTCACGTTGTCACAGAGAAAATTTCCCGTGAAAGTTCCCCCGTGAAAACTCCCCCCCCCCCGGAAAAATTTCTCTAGGGAATTCTTTCCCCCCGGAAAAATTTCCCTAGGGAATTATTTCCCCCCGGAAAATTTTTACTACAGGTTGTTCTAAGTTATTCTGCTGGATGTACTCATTGTTTTTACAACTTTAAAGCTTTGTTTCGTGTTTAAATTTATTTTTTAAATTTTATTTAGATATTTTATTATTAGCTATTCTTTCTCAATCTTTAGCAGTGCATATAAATTAAGTAAAAGTTGAAAATCAATGTAATTAAAATTAATTTTATTCTATTCAGTCAGTGTATTGTAGTGCTAAAGCTTACATTTTATATAAAATTGGCCTTGTTAACACCAAGTATTGAATAAGCAATGATGGTTCAAGTTCAGTGTCTCCAAAAAGAATCATCATCTTAACTATTTTAGCTAGATTGATTAAAATTTAATCCGCTAACGTTCTGTTGCGGATTAATTTTAATCTATTCTGTTTAAAAAAATTATGCCAGGGCTTATTAATTTCCATTTCGGCGCTACTTATCTTCTAGCACTTATACTTTGTAAATATTCATATTTGCAATTTGCTTAGTTATTATTTATTCATTTTGTCACTCTTGCGATGTTAAATGCGGACAAATAAACTACTACAATAATTAAATACTTAACATAAAAATCCAGAGCAAAACTGTAAAGTTTATTAAGTAGTTGAATGAAAATACCTACAATTAACACATCCAGAAAATAGTTTCTCCTCAGGGAAATTTTTCCGGGGGAAAAGAAACCACTAGTGAAATTTTTCCGGGGGAAAAGAATCCACTAGTGCAAATGCTGTTTAGAAAGTTTATGTTGCGGGGGGTCGTCAATTTTCAACCACCTCCGATTTTTCGCTTCACATATTTTGTACTTCATTACAGAGGTTAAACACTAAGTTGTAGGAATTTCAACTGCACTGGACCGATGCTGGACTTATTTGTCTTATTTTCGGGCATATATATATGGGGTAGACCCGAAAACGAGCGAAATCGTTGACTATAAAAATTGGTACCCGGCGACCCTCCTCCTTAACAGTACTGCATGATTACAAGATACCTATATGGATGCGCCCAACGTACACGACGGAGGGTCTGGGGGGCAGGATAAATCGGGGGTAGAGCCCCCCTAATGTTGGGCAGAGCCTCTTAAAGATTTTTTGAAGTTGACATCCGTAATGGAAACGTATAGAAAGATTAATTTGGTATCTGTTTTATCTACACACATCTTGACTAATTTTCTATATTATTGACACACATTTCAATGTTTAACCTAATTAAAGTATTAAAAAAGTTATAGAAACAGTGATTAAATCTTTCTCACAGAGAGTAGCTCACGCGGGCACCTCTGTCTAAAATTCAGTTTAAGCAGGCTACGACTTATATTGCGCCCCCAATGAATTTTCCAATATTTTCCCTTATTTCATGCAGCTGGATTTTGACTAATTCAAGATCAAAGTTCAAAGTTCAAGCGGTCCTGAAAATCTAAACTAAGCGTTTTACCGCTGAGAGTCTCGAGTAGCCAGTCACATTTTTGAAATTCGAAAAATGGAATAACTTCCTTTCCATTAACCGAAAAAGCTAAGATTTGGTGTCTGGGGTATTAAAGTATAGTTCACGCCAGTTCAAAAAATCTGGAAGCGGTTTGGGATTTCGGTTTCTACATTTTTTGGTCTGACTTTAATACAAAGCCTTGAGCCTTAAACTTTCTAAGAGGCTGCTTGTTGTAGATTTATTAGTTTGATTTTGTTTAGAAGTGGAGCTTCCACCAGTTCCTAAGATTGACTACAACACAGGATCTCCGAAGAAGACTTCAGAAGGAATCCTGCGAAGACCGCAGTCCCATGACGGCTCCAATTCCAGTCAAACATCAACGCCAAAAAGTGTAGTTATCATTTCCAAAAAATAAGACTTCTTGAACCTGTCTACCTTTCCTTTTCCCCAGTAAATAATTATCCTACTATACTACTGCAGTAATTAACGAGCGAGAAAATATCACTAGTCAGACACTTGAGTGTCAGGTAAGCGTTAAGCTACCTGACACAGGTTTGTGGTAAAAAGAAAAATCGATCGGGGTTGTTTAATTCATATTCATAGGTTACCCGTTTAGAACACTAAAAATGCTGACAAAGTTATATAGCCGTTGAGAGCTAGTTCATGCCCCACATATGCCAATGAATGAAGTGAGAAAATTTAGGCGGGTTTTGTCCTACCCTGGACTGCACCAAAAAAGCTTTAGAATAACCGCGGATTAGCAGAAGAATATATAAGTAGCCAACTTTCTGCTATTCCTAAACTTTATTGATGCCGTTCACGATTAAAGCTTTTAGACTAATCTTGGTACGGATTCAGGTCGGGAATACTGTAGGTAGGTAGGTAGGTATAGTTACTTCCCGCCCGCTAGCCGGTGAGCTTTCGCGAGGCCCCACAAAGGAGACATTTACAGTAAACTGTAAATGTAGGAAGCTTAACTCGGAGAGCCACCCCTCGTACATTTTAGTTTGTACAGGTAAGCTGAGCGGTACCATGACAGTGCTGAACAGGAGTCTAAATTCCGTCAACGATTCAGACCGCATGGCAGACCTCCCTTAACGCTCGGTCCCCTATGTGGTCGCTGGTCACCGGATAACGGGTCGGTTTACCTGATTGGAATTGTTTGTTTTACCATGCTTTATGAAGATTCCAATGATCCCCGAAGTCCACAGATTTGAGAAAAATCCATGGCTGGCTCCTTCAGTTATCTTTTTCTTTGTCTTGCCCTTCCTAAAATCCTCCCTAAGCAAGAGGTCGCCACGCGGGAATACTGTAAATGATAAATCAATTTAGGTCTACCCGACCCCAGCCGTAAGAAGTTGGAACGTCAATTTACGGTTACTTTGGGCCCCAAGAAATAGTATAATGAATGCTTTCCCTTAATAGTAGGGTAGGACTTAGCATGGGTGTGGGTGCTCGACCTTAAACATAAAACAGAAATACTTTAGACATTAATCCAAGCCCCACGTGTTCCCCCCCCACTTCCGGCGGTCGCTGACATTTAAATTTCTTTAACTAGGGACAAACAAGCACAACCACTTTGATTTATTAGTTTAAATTTGGAAAACATGATAGCAATACATTGCATGGCAAACCAATATCCAACCTGCAGAAATCACAAACAGTGTTATACTTATGGGTGATTTTCGCTGCATTACAGAGTCAAAATTACATTAAATTACAAAACCCCAGCAAAAAATTCATAAACAGAATTATATAAGTTGACATTGAAATGTCCTAGTCCTCTTAGTTGAATTGTGTAAGCTGTATCTGATATTGCAATATTCATGAAACATTTCCCAAATATTTTTGGGGATTCCTTTAAAGTTCAAATAAACACAACTATTAATATAATTAATATAATAAATAATCCATTAAAAATTAAATCTATACCTATTATACATACATAGAGACGGCTAAAACTATCAGTATTAAATGCTACAGTACAAAAACATCCACAACTAGTACGAAAAATCACAACGATAGTTAATGTTTTCAATTCAGAAATTAGTAAGCAAGCAGAGTTCCAAGTTTCAGTCTGAAACTAACACTTCACATGCCCAAAGCTGGCGGGCGCCTATTGTGAGACATCCAAGGCTTCAAACGTTTTGAAAGCTGAGTAGAAACCAAACCAAGTGCTTTATGTGCACACACGACCTCTATAGGACATTTAACCAAGTCGCATTTCGTCTTTGTCTTGGCATAATTGCTACCAGGAGTACAATAAGACTATACCACTAGATATTACTTCTGTTATCAGAGCAAAAATTATACTCTGCACTTGCACACTAACAGCTGACCCCCACGGTGTATCTGGTCAAAACCAGGTACGGCCCACTCACTCCATGTTTACGTTTTAGCAAAACATAAACTGGGTGTTTATGTTTTTCATCGTTTCAAACTTTAGCTGGCATGCATAGACAAATTTGCTTTGTTCAAAAGAATCTTCTTTACTCTTTACAGAAAGACTCGGCCTTTAGCGAGCAGAGCGTTTGGCTATAATGACAGAGAGCATGAATAGTGGCTAATTGTACTCTTGTTGACACGCCCGGCAAAAGGATGTCCATTGGGCATGCGAAGTGAGACTTAAAAAGAGCCGCGCATACTGTGTAAAAAGTATATACGTGTGCCTTCTCAGAATTTTTGATGAAGGAAGGAGAGCTAAAAATGTGCAACCAAATTTAAAAATGTTTTACATAAACAGCTTTTCCCACAGCTAATCTGAATACTTCTTACACTCAGTAAACGGAAAAACAAAAATGCGTAGCCTTAGAATGTATTGCTGTTCTTGTACAGTGACACAGGGTGGACGTATGAGTGAGTAACTTGTTCAAAAAGAACCGTTAATAATCCTATCCAAATGAAGGAAAATTTGACTTATGCAAAATGCAGACTAGAAAAATAAATATGTATGTTACAAATATGTTAAAAGTTAAAACGTTAAAAACATTTTACAAGCACATCCAAACAATAATGTTATATGCAAAACGAAAACAAATTGTAATAAATAGAAATTAAGCACAACAAACAAATAATGAAAACAAAATTACAAACATTTAAACAAAGACAATCAATACTGAAAATGAACAAGCAAAAAGGCATGTTCTGCTTACGCAGAAAGCCCATCTGCAATCTGCATAGCTTGCCCTTTGTGTACCCTTTCACCCGATAGAGTTATACAGTATAATAATATAATATATTAAGTATCCCTGCACTACAGCAATTGGAATCTAACGAAAAACAAGTCAGTACCTAACAGGTAGATCTGAAAACATTTAACTCTCTAATGGGACATTTAAATTTGGAACTCTTCACAAAATAATTGCACTCAGTAGTTTCCGGAAGCGCCCAAAAATGCTGTCAAATGTTTTCAAGATTCTTTACAACTGTACAAAAACAAACACATCAGTTCTCTAGCAGTAGACTGTGCTCAGGTAGCAGTCGTCGTTGAGGTGTCTTCCGGCGGCTGACTGGTCGATTCAGTGCTACCAGTCGTGGAAGATCTGCCTTGATTTTCGTCGATGGAAGAGCGGAGTTTTACCAATTCATCTGGGGTGAGATGTGCCACAATTTCCATGGCAGTCTCCAGGGCAAGATAGCGATGACGAGAGAGCAGACTGTAATAACATGGAAAAAGATGCAAAAATGGTTGAATTGAATTGCTAAAGATACTTTCTTAAGGCTACCACCGGATTGTTTGCCTGTAACCTTTCAGAATTCTTCACGTCAATGTCTACCACTGATTTAAATACTCTGGTAATCTTGTAACAGGTCAAACGGGTCAGCTTCCTTCATTCCCTGTATAAAGTCTCTCATACTTACCTGATCGATTCCATGGCGACATGCTAATGATAGTTTATATAATCGACTGAGTTCAAGTACATAATATTTCAAACAGTTTAACTTACGTTTTGACGTTCTGTAGGATTGAACTGTTTTTGAGGGACAAGAGGTTTTCCTGAAAAAGAGATCCCTTTTTCTGTTGATCTTCAGCCCAATTGGTCACTTGAATGTCATCATCCCAGCCAGTAGTCGACTAAACAATAAATATATATACTTGAATTATGCAGGTATGTAAAAAGTAATACATATGTACGTACATATATGAATGGCGATAAATATTGTTAACAATTTCAATGATACAAATTCAACCGAATACAAAATCAGTCAGGGAAAGTCATGATTCTATTGCAACAAAGTTGAGCACTTTCGAACAAAAGAGTAAGACCAACGCTGCAGAGCGTAGAATTGGTGCACTACTGACCTGATCTTTCCGGCTTTCAGCAAACCATCGTTGTATAAGGCAAGATTTGTATGACATGGACGCGTCAGGAATGACGTCACTCAGGCGGGACTTCAGTCTCTCCTCGGCCAATCTTCGCCGCAGGCGCCAGTAGAACATCTTTCGGGCATGACGCCAAGGCACAATCTTCTAAAGTAACAAAAATCAAAACATTCCGTAAAACGTCGCTGTAGTCATACACATAAATTTAAAAACCACAACTAACACCACTGAGAACTGCGTAATGGTGTGCGACAAATTCAATTACCTGCTTAACGGTTGTGCAGGCAAGGAAAAAGAGTACAGATGATAAATACTACCAAGAGTCCATGATTTTCTTCTATATATTAGAAGAAGAGTAAGCCACTAGAGGGCTCCTCTTCTTGGCATTGCGTAACGGTGCTCCGACCACAATACGCTAATGTTCCCCCGTTTGGGGGGGGGGTCGCCAAATCATACCCCCTCCCCGTTTGGTTGGGGGGGGGGGGTAGGCAACAGCCAATCAGATTGCAGAAACCCCCTCCCCGCTTGGTGGGGGGGTAGGCAGGCTGATTCTGGCTTTTGAAAAAGGGTCCCCGTTTGGGGGGGGGGTCGACACAAGAGGTCCCCGTTTGGTGGGGGGTATGCAAAAGGGATCCCCGTTTGGGGGGGAGGATCGACACAAGAGGTCACCAACAGCCAATCAGAATGAGCAAAACTTAGCCTGCTTGAGCGACCCCCCCCCCAAACGGGGACCCATTTTCGAATAGAACAAAAACTACCGTAATCCTCTGCTCTACCCCCCCCCCCACCAAACGGAGGGGGGGTTTCTGCAATCTGATTGGCTGTTGGCTACCCCCCACCAAACGGGGACCCCTTTTTGGCTACCCCCCCCCCCCACCAAACGGAGGGGGGGGTATGCGATGTCGATTTGGTCGACCCCCCCCCAAACGGGGGAACATTCGCGTATTGTGGTCGGAGCACCGTTACGCAATGCAGTGAAGAGAAGCCCTCTAGTGGCTTACTCTTCTTCTTAATAATAGTGCAATTATGCACTCTTGATACTACCTTAATAACCCCTTTTTGTAACATTCGCACAGCAGTATCATGCAGATCAGCAAAATGGACGGCAACAGTATGATACAAAGAGAGGAGATGCTCTTCTCGCAAGGACAGATCTTTCTGAAAATAAAAGATAAGCTTTAAGAAAAAATTTGAACACCAAAATTATTTTAGATAATCATCCAGATTATCACAGATAAACTCAAGACTGGGCGCTACATTTTGAGGAGGCTTGTACTTAAAAACTTTGTAGTTTAATAGAATTTAATTTAATTAGAATTTAATACAACCTGTCTATCAGGTTCAAGATTAGCAAAAACATCTTAATTCAGGGTAAAATTGGATCTAAAACGACTAAAGATACGTACCTCCAGTTCCTTCCTCTTATCAGCGTAGGTTGCAGAGTCTATATCAGCTCGCTGTTGCAAAGCATCCATCTGTGCCAGCAAGTCTTTGCACTGCTTGTCACAACGATGCATAGTTTTGATCAAGTCTCTCTTACGATACTTGATCTCCACTGTTCCCTCCGGCTCAAGAACACTTCCCCTGAAAACAGCACATAAATCATAAAAAATTGCAAACAAACAGGAGAAATAAAAAAGAACATTCAAACATCAAAAATACATCATTCAATTCAGCACAGCACAGTCTATGGAACTTAAAGCTCACCTTGAATCATTGTCAGCGTACATCTCCATGAAATCTGGATTGATGGAAGGATCCACCACTACCCAGGCGCCTCCTCGCAGCTCTCCGTAGGGTGGAATGTAGATAAAGATCGGCTGCTTGTACGCACACAGACCGTCCACAATGTAGGCTCCAAACTTCAGTACTTGCTCATACATGTCTAAAAAAAGGCAGAAAAATTTATGACAGAAGTGTGTCATTAAAACAGAAAATACTCAATACAAAGCAAACGTATCCTATTCTTGTATTTGATATCCAGATTTTGACTAGGTATTACATTACATACGAAAAGGCGTTGCAACTATTACACAGCCCTAAATTATGGATCGCTATGCCTCAAGTTGTAGCTCAAGATAGATTTAAGGTAAAGTTGAATAAAATAGGTCAAGGATTGTAATGGTTTTTGAAAAGATGGGCAATTGGGTTACCACTGTGTCCTCTCCCACTCCAATAACTAACTATCTATGATACAGTTTTTGTACCAATAAACTGACATACATTGTACACATATTATAAGCATCTTAATAAAGCAACGCCAATCTTTTAGGATATTTGTATATAAATTTCAAAGTAACACATAGTAAGTAACACTGTAAAGTCAGCAGGTTTGAGAGCATTTAGGTAGCATTCCTTTTCTGAGCCACTATTTGGGGTCTTGTCTGGATTACTCCCACCACTCGAAATCCTTAAAACTTGACCACATGAGCTAAAATTTGGTATGGGTATGTTTTCGACTACGCGGAGTTCAAATATCGCAAAATTTTTTGATTTTGCGAAATTCCATTTTTTCGATTTCTAAGGGGGACCAAGGAAAACCGAAAAATTTTTTGTCTTCGATTTTGCCGAAAAGTTGTGCATAGGGATTTTCGGGGTCGTAGAACTCGAATCTAAAGTCCGTTTTTCGACCCAGCTTTCCGTTAGCTCGGCTGAATTTTAGTCATTTGGTCAAGTTTTAAGAATTTTGAGTGGTGGGGGTAATAGAGATAAGACCCACTATTTGTGCGTGTTCATAGTTTCTGCAACTTACTGATCTGCTTCTTACTTAAGCATACGTACGCAACGCAATAGAAGCCACCGACCCTCAAAACAGGAAGTAATAATCAAGACAAAATATATGAGTTTTCACTGCATTTGATATTTTAAACCTGTCCATCAATTATATACAGTTAAAATTCGGCCCGAATTTTACTAATAATGCTCAGCCAAACTGAACTATATAACGGCGCTGTCAGTAGGTAGATCATACGTAATTCTGTATAGGAATTGCAAAAAGAAGTCAGCTATATACGTTACGCAATCAATTGGAGAAATAAGCATCAACACAATACAAAAACATGTTTTTATTGTTCACTGCAGAGACAGATACAAGTGTGTGGCCGTGCAGAAGGAACAGCCAAGACATCGTCTCTGAAGACACTCAATGACTGCTACAGAATCTATTCACTACATAGGACAGCTTGGAAGTTTTTCTTGTTCTTTCTTGCTTTTAACTGGTTAACCAACTAACTTACTACACATTGCATAAGCTATTTAGCTTTATATGTTAGACGTTATTTTTGCCAGTTCAAGCTGGCATTAATAATAGTGTTCGTGTGTTCTGATTGAGAATAGTTCCAAAAAGTTCTCACAGTAACGTTCCCTTCAAGTATTTACGCCTCCTTAATGTCTGTCCTGTCTTTTTGAAGATAAAAATATCCAGAAAGGTAAACAACTCTGAACACATATACGTATATGTAGAACTTTTCCATTTTCCTCAACAAGATGAATTGGTTTTCCTATAGTCAAAATATGGCTGGAGTAAATAAAATACATAACAGCAATCAACCTCCTCTTTGCATCTTTTCTGGTTCCATCTAAAAAAGTTTCACTTATATAATTAACGCAAAGCTCGTTGTATAGCCAAAAAGTTGGAAAAAAGTTTTAAAACTTTGGCTACAGCCGTTTGCTAAGCACGTGCATCAATAGAGCATGTATGTAACATAAGAGCTTTAAGACAAACTATAAAGCTAAGGCAGCAAAATTGATTTCGCAATAATAAGGATACCGCTAGTTTCCGCTTAGGGTAGAAGTCGACTCTGTCTCCTTTTCAGTTTTCAACAAAACTTGATTGTCAATCTTGGTAAGCTCTACTCTCATCATTTTATTATACATAATCAGACACAGCATGGTGGAATGTTGTAAATATATAATTTAATATACAACTATATATTTTCATCCCACTAAGTAGTTATATATATATTATACACAAATGTGCAATCAAATATTTTTATTACCACCGTTTTAATTAAAAGAGGAACCCCAACAATTCAAACTCCAATGCAATGCGTAATATGTCTGAAGTAAAATAGTTTGAAAAACTGGACCTTTAAGTTTCGACATTCTTAAGTCGTCTTCCATAAATTTATCATCAAACATAAATAAGAGTCCACAACGGCGCATTACGTACTACCTATAAGTCGATCATCAAATGTATAAGCATAATTCGTATCCATGCTGAGCTTTCTCCATTTCGTCCATTTCTTAATTTCAGACTGCTTAACGATCACGCATTATCATCATCATATTGCCTTTTGTTTTGTCAAATTTACTGTTTCATCACTTTGCCGCCCACTTATAAATACAGTCTAAAAATCAACGATGTCTGGATCGACCAAACCAAAGGTAAGATTTGCTGAGGATCCACCGGAAACCTTTGTGTACAACCCAGCTCCCACCTACTCCTATGCCACAGCAGCGCCCCACTCCTGGCCACGACCTAGTGACTATTATCCAGCCAAACGACTCTCCAGTCCTTCCTCCATCAGCCGCAGTGGCAGCGGTCTATCCTCATCGTCATCCTCCTATCTAAGTCGGTCCAGTTCGTCTCCAGCCTATGGCTATGGTCTACAGCGAAAAAGCTATTCAACATCAAGCCTATACTCACCGATCAGCACTACTTACGGCACAACTCGCTACGGCAGCTACGGGAGCAGTGTGTATCGCAGTGCCAGCATTGCCTCGCCACGGGAATACTACCAGTCGCCCAGTCGAGTTAGCGACTATTTCAGCAGTCGAAGCCGGTCCTATTCGCCCTATGTGGATGGTCCCCGGCCCACTGCCCGATCCCGTTACGGCTCCTACTCTGCGGGGCGAAGTCAGACAACTGGGCTTGGTGGAAGTTATACCCTGAGTCGGATGCGGCCTATGTCAACATCACACACCTCTGTGAGAGAGTGGGTAAATACATCCAAATGTTTTCGTTTTGTCCTAAAAATCCTACCCTTCCGCAATTCTAATATTCTTAAATAAAATCATAAATGTATAGAGTGTGCATATATACGTGTCGTAAGTGTATAAAATAAATCTATATATATGCTAATTCAAGCTAACATGCGTATCATACCTAAAAAGAAGTGAACAACCGCTAAATATACCATGCTTATCCAGTCAGGCATGGACGTTACACCACGAACGGTTTTGTATTCTCTAATAGCTTAGTACTCATGAAAAACTTGAGACGGTTGTCATTAATATACAAGTAATATCAAGAGTACATAATAAGGTGGTCCTGGCAGGCTCTTTGTTATCAGCTGCAGGTACATGCGCTGCTCGCTAACGGTTGACCCCCCTCCAGAAATGTGCTTCAAACAAATTCGCCCGCTATTTTTGCGTTCTATTAGAGAATACTTGGCGGAGCCCCAAGAAATTTAAGAGATTTTGCATTTTTGTCCCCAAAATATTACATTGTTTAATTCTTTTAGAAAACTACACCATAGTGCCGAACGTGTGGTTTTGTTACGTATGAAATGTATCAAAACATTTTTCTTTTGTCACTTCAAAGGGGGCTTTCTACCCCTCAGACACTCCTCCTGGGTTCTGCCTTGGTCACTAAGTACACGTAGGTGAGCCGTTAGCGTACAGAGCATGTTCCTGCTGATGATAAAAGAGAGACTGCTAGCTGCCACACAATGTATATACTCTTTTTAATATGCATGCACTTTGCGAATATTTCAGCATCCACCCATAACTTACACAAGTAAGTTTACACCAGCCTATGGTACTGCTCAACGATATCTGCAATATCCTCGCTATCCAACTGCAACTGACTATCGATACATCACGCCTTCATATACTACAAAGGCACCGTCAACAGTACGTTGATTACAAAATTTGTAGGGATTTAATTTTATTACTCTTCAAGACTTTTGTAGTATTTCAAATTCAAAGTAAACGTCCTCCATCTTGAATGAACACGAAGGTGCACAGAATAAAACTAAATTTCCAGAGAGAGCTTTGAGAAAAGGAGCTGGTCCCTTTTCCACTGAAGCAGACAACACTTGGCGTGAACTCTCCTGCCTCAACGGCCTATGCAACCGGGGATGAGGGCTGGAAAACAGGACCAACCCTGGCTAGGGTAAAAGATTTATCCATAGATGTCCTTTACCTTAACGATTGGTAGTGAAAGTACGAACCCCTATACTTATTGTTTGTCTACTCTACACAAAGTTGATGTAAATTTACTATATATAAAACATTTACAATAACGTGCGTAACAAAATGCCATATTTCAGAACGTATACACAAGCTACGGAAGCTACACACCCAGTCATCATCATCATCATCACAGAAGCAGATCCCGTTCGCTTCCCAAAACCTATGAGGTTGAGAAGCCCAGAGCCTACTATGCCGACTGGTATACGGATTATCGTGTTCAGTGGCGAACGCCCCATGCCAGTCTTCGATTTCAGAAATAAAATCAGAAATGCCTAAATTTGACAATTATTGCGAAACTGACCATCTTGCCTGCCTGCCACTAAGCTATAATCCAACAGTATGTTACGTATAAACGAACACAAGATTTCAACCCTATACTTGGAATACTATTGAAACTAACTGTACCAATATATACAGTTTCTATTCTGTGTTGGACTAAGCACTGCTAACATCAGCATTGCAAATGCCAATCCAAATACCTTACTAAACTGTGAAAAATTAATGTATTTTTAAAGTTGATGAAGTATTTCAAGGCTGATGCTAACAAATATTTATGACACTTTGAAATGTTGATATGTTTAGACTTGTTTTCCGTAACTGTACGTGGTATTACGTAACACGTATCATTTAGTCGCTTCTAGCAGCTTATTTTTGTCAGTAGTTTGTATACGTGTAATTAAAGGGGTTTTTCATCAACAATTTTTTGACCAAATGTGTGTATAGATGAGAGATGTAACAACTGCAGCACGTGACCGTGTAGCCGAATGGTTAAGGCTCCGGACTTCGGATCGAAAGGTCCGAGGTTCGATTCCCGCCTTAGCCATAATGACGTTACATTATTTCCTTGAGCAAGAAACTTAGGTCACTGCTCCGCCGCTCGGATGAGGTGTTAAATTGGTGGGCCCGCTGGCTTGAAATTTGCCCCCCCAGACTTGGGTCGCCCCCCCAGGATTCGGGCCTTCCCCCCCCCCCCAGTACCCCCCCACCCTAAAGTGCCCGGAAAAATAGGGTTTTGAGGGCAAATTTTGAAAAATTTTTCCGGCTTCGCCGGATTTTCACCCATTTCTAAGCATTTTTTAGCTATTTTAAGCTTAAATTTAAGTTAAAAACTGAATTTTTTAGCTCAGCATTAAAAAATAGCTATTTTTAGGCATTTTTTCAAAACTTTTTCTCCCCCCCCCCCAGACTTCCCCCCCCAGAAATTTTTGCCTAGGAAAAAGCCAGGCCCGTGTGCTGCCTTGCTGGGGGTAGTGCACGCTAAAGAACCCTAAATCCACTTATCGTCAAGAGTAGGGCGCGGAGTTCCCGGTGGAAGGTACTCCCTTGGGATATACCAGCACCTCTGCAATGTGGTCCGCCTACCTCCTGCGAGGGAGTGTTGGGTGCAAACGAGTCATGTACTCAAATTGGTTCACACAACTTTCTGGGTTTGTCTCTGATCCCACCCCATCTGCGCTTGGGGCTTGGAGTGTCGAAAGATGCTGTGCT